>JBCEWC010017306.1:0-12583 GCA_038996855.1 Solanum aculeatissimum
CACAAGAAATTCCAAAATTATTAACACCATCTTTTACTACCAAATTATAAATATGTGCAACACATTTAATATGAAAAGCATCGTCATCAATTGGACAAATTCTAGGTTTTAAAAAATCAATTGCTCTCAAATTATTAGAAGCGTTGTCTAAAGTGCAACTCATTATTTTATCACATATTCCAAAATAATTCAAAATAGAATCTATAGTTGTGGCTATATAAGAACCAGTTTTAGTCTATTCGACATATTTATAACCTATTATTCTTTTTTGCATATTTCAATCGTGATCAATCCAATGAACAGTAACAATAAAATAATCATTGCCATTAATACTACGATCCATATCAGATGTAATAGAAAATTTATCATCAAAATAAGCAAATAAGCAAATAAACAATGAAGATAATGACAATGTTCAGCTTGATATTGAAAAATAACATTTTTTATTGTATTCCTTGAAAAATCTTCAAAAGATAGATTATATACTTTTCGAATATAATGAATAAAATCAGGATGCGAAGGAAAACTATAAGGCAAACCACAAACAGTAACCATTTTCGTTAATTCTTCAAGATTTTATTTATTTATTATAGGTGCGGAGTTTGCTTGGACCGACCGGATTAGACATATTTAAAACACTTTGAACCATATTTGAACCTCCTACAAATTTTTCTGTTAAAGGTTCACCACTTTTTTAAGCCCTATTCATAGTTTCTAGACGAGCAAATTTCGGATTACATTTTCTCAAATGTGTAGTTAATTGTCCCGTCCCTCCATATGCCCCAGTAGTCAAATGATTCATTATTTTCTTACATTTTGTGCATTGAACAGTAGTTTTTTCCTCATTTTGTACTAAAAATTGTCAAACTAAAGACCTTTTAGGACGTTCGATTTTTATAATTTTAGTAAAAGTAGGCAAGGGAGGGACATCATCTTCTTGAGGGGGTAATTCCGTTGCGGGACTAGTAGGGGTCTCATCTTCTTCATAATTTTCTATTTGTATCTCTTCATCAAAATTAGTAAAATATCTATTTAATGTTTCATGGTCTAATTGATTTTGTAAATTAAATTCTATAACACTAGGACGTGACATAAAATAAGTTTCATCAACGTGAGTAAAATCATCAGTATTAATTCTAAATCTAGGCGACAATTTTCTAGTTGAACTACTTCCACCCCTATTTTTTCAGACATTGGTCTTTTTCCAAGATTTCTTTGTGAATCCATATTAAAAATTTAAAATAATAAAACAAGCAAGATGAATATAAAAAAAATAGTAACTTAGTGAATAAATAAATAACAAGAATAAAGTTGGAACAATTATACCGAACATTTGCGTAAAAGTAGACGTATAACCAAAAGTCGAAATTGAGAGATGCCAATTGAAGCTTGCCAAATTCCAATTACTTCAAAAAAACCCTCCAAACTCCAACAAATCAATACCACAAAAATATATTTTATAATGAATAATTAAGACTTTAAGAGAGATTGATAATTGAGAGAAAATATAAGAGAGGAGAATAGTTTTGTGAAAAATTTGAAGAAAAATAGTTATATTTATAGTGTTAGAGGGGTAAGGGGGTAGGGGGTGTAAAGGGGGTGAGGGGAGGCCAAAGAATCGTTAATGCCCCCCCCCCCAAACGGCTGAAATTTGATAAAATGGCTATATAGTCGTTGAAGAGTTGGTGCTCGCAGTACCGGTCCGAAACCGAAACGAAACCGATCTGAAATAAATTTTAACAGAACGGAACAACCGGGTATAATCTCCTTATCGTTCTGGTATCGCTAGATACCGATTCCTTACCGGTTCAATCGGAATCGAATCAATCAGATCGGGAACCAGAACAGAACCGTTTCGGACCAGAGAAAAATTGGTCCATTGCCACTCTTACCATAGAATAAGGTACCTCTTTGTGAACATTCAAAGATACAAAATCTTTTATCCACACTGGTGACTTTGTACCTCTTGTAGATCTCCTGACTGCAGTAGTGAAAGTATTTGCAAGAATGACTTGTGTATCTGTAATAATGTTGTTTGATGTTTCAGTCATGTCATGGCCAACAGGGAAAGTAAGCTCAGTAGTTGTAGTTGAACCTTGTCTTCCAGATAAATAGTCTTCAGAATCAACCATACTTCCACACTCTTTATAAGTGTCTATAAATATTGATTTTTCTTAAGCCTGTTGAGTAAATGGAAATGTATCTCCTCTAAACAAGACATCTCTGCTTACAAAGAAAGAATGATTAGATAAGTCAAGTAAAATGTAACCTTTTTGTACCTTTGAGTATCCCATGTGAATGACAGCTTTTGCTCTAGGTAGAAGTTTATCAGTTTCCTGAATTATTTTTGCATAACATAAACATCCCAGAGTTCTCAAGTGACTAAGTGAAGGCTTCTTGTGATAAACTACTTCAAAAGGTGATCTATTTCCTATAACAGAACTAGGTAGCCTATTTATTAGATGTACAACACTTAGAACACAGTGACCCCAATATTTAATAGGCATCTTAGCTTGAAACCTGATGGCTCTTGTGACTTCCAATATATGTTTATGTTTTCTCTCAGCTACTCCATTTTGCTGAGGAGTATAGAGATAACTTCTTTGATGATTGATGCCCAGAGATTTAAACAAATTATCACATACAGAGTTTACAAACTCAGAATCATTATCAGATCTCACTATCTTTATAGCCTTATCAAATAGACATTTAACAAACTTTAGGAAGTACTGTAAAGAAACACACACATCAAATTTTTGTTTTAACAAAAACACCCAATTCATTCTAGAATAGTCATCAACTATTGTTAGAAAAAATTTATTTTCATCAAATGTAATTGTTTTATAAGGACCCCATAGGTCTACATAAATCAACTCAAAGATAGCAACAGTTGAAGTGTTACTAGTTGGAAATGGATTCTTTGTTTGTTTTGCACAAGGACATACATCACATTTGTCAAACTCAGTTCTAATCTCATAAATGCTAACAGGAAAGATTCTTTTTAGTGCTACAGATGAAGGATGACCTAGCGTTCTATGCCAGAGATCAATCTTGATATCAGATAAACTACTTCTAGCAGTTAGGCACATAGAATTGTTTGGGACTTGTTTAACCAGAAAGTACAACTTATTCTCTTCTTTATCAATCTCCTTCATCTTTCCATTGAAGAGTTCCTGAAATAGGCAGAAATTAGGATAAAAGATAACAGAACACCTTAGCTCCTTGGTTAATTTTGATATTGATAACAAATTATATTTAAACTGAGGAACAAGGAATATACTTGTAACTGAGCTTCTAACAGATATAGCACTGGACCCAATATGAGTTACAAGAGAGACATCCCCATTAGGCAAACACACTTTTTTTGGATTATTTAATTTTCCAACAGTAGATTTATCGAGTAAGTTTACATTAGATATCATATGGTCAATTGCTCATGTGTCTAAAATCCACTGTGGATCACCATCAGTTATTAATGAGGCATTTGCAACAGTATCACTAGTATCTATTACTCTATTTAATGAAACATCTTGTAACATATCTATTGTGTTTACTAATGGCATGGTAGTATTAGAGACTGTTACATTGTTCAGCAGAGCTAGAATTTGATTATATTATTCCTTGGTTAAAATGTTGCCAGGTGTCACAGCTGACTGATTATTATTGCTCATGTGTTGTTATTCTCCATTATAGTGCCTAGGCTTCTAAACCCAACATTGATATTTTGTCCATATAGAAATTGAGATCCTGAGCCTTCAGCCTTGCTTTCAGTCAACTCATTGCAAACAATAGTAGTACCTCCAACCCTCTTCTTGAACTTGTAATCAGTAGGATATTCAATAATTTTTCAACATTGTTCCTTGGTATGTCCTTTGATTTTGCAGAAATCACATTGAAGATTATAATTCTTTTTGAACTTCTAATTTCCTCCCCTTCTAGTGTACATTGCCACAAACTCAAATTGACCCAAGGTAGATGCAACATTAGTTCCTAGTCCAGTTTGAACCACTGATTTTTTACTTTCATCATTGATTATCATGAAAAATATCTGATTCACAATGGGTAATGGATTCATTAGCAAGATCTGACTTCTTGCTTGAGGATATGAGTCATTCAACCACATTAAGAATTGTAGTAACTTTTGCTTCTGTAGAAATTGTACATATCCTATATATTTTTCACATGAACACCTTGGGGATGGTACTAGAGCCTCAAACTCTTCCCACAAATCTTTTAATCTTGAGTAATACACAACCACAAAAGTTGTGTCTTCACTTATAGTAACTATTTCTTTGTGTAAGCTAAAGATTTTGAACCATGTGTTTGATCAAACCTCTCTTTGAGATCTTTCCACACACTTTGTGCACTCATAGCAAACACAATTCCACCAAGAAGCCCTTTACCTACTGAATTTATGATCCAAGAAAGTACAATAGCATTCACTCTTTCCCATTGATAACCCATACTTTCAAGAAACACCTCTTTCCTGTGGGTTCCATCCACAATATCTAATTTGTTTCTGCCTAACAGAACTAACCTCATGGAACGATACCAATAGGTGTAATTCTCACTTCCAGTTAATTGAAAAAAAATTATAGGCATTCCACTCACATCATTTGTTTGCAAATAGAGGGGATGATTATGATCCGTACCAGAAATTTGAATCTGATTCACGGTTGCATCAACATGAGGGTTAACCCCATTCATCTGAGCAGTGGTTTGTTGTTCAGAAGAAGTTCACATCTTCAAGAATGTCAACTCTCAATCTTGCCCAGATCTTCGCTTGACTATTTTGTACAACTTTCTTCAATTGATCGATAGTAGCTTTAAATCCTAAGCTACAAGCTTTGATATCATGTTGTGATTTTATCAAGAACTAACAATGAAAGCTAAGAAGATAAATTTATGAGAAATCAAATATACATAGTCAAAGTGCATGAATTGTCGATAAATACAGGGGCGGATCTACGTGGAGCGTGCCGGGTGCTCGAGCACCCATTGACCCCGAAATTATTTTGGTGCATGTATATAGATAATATGAAAATATTATATAAATATAAAGATAAGCACCCAGTGAACAAGATCTGTTGTGGGTGCTTTGGTTTTGACGGCAGTTTTAAAGCTCGCGCGAACTGCCAGACGAGGGTTCGAATCTCGCTGGCAGCACTATTTGTTTTGAAACCTTAAAGCTTAAACTATACCTGCCGGATGCGGGATCGAATCCCACTGGCAGTACCAATTTTTTTCCTCCTTAAAATACACGTTTTTACTTATTTTTTCACAAATATTTTTCCTTATTACTAAGTCTCAACTTATCTTTTCCTATTCCCTATAAAATATGTTGATTTTAAAGATTTTTTTTTAGTTTTTTTTTCCTTTTGACTATTCCTATGTCCTTCAACTTTTTTTAACAACTTTACTATTCCACTTCTAATAAGAACTTTTGTTCTCTTTTTTTAAACCCAAAAAATTTACTATTTCACTTTGCCCTCTTTTTTAAACCCTGAATGACCTCTCTTCCTTTTCTTCAAAAAAAATTAAAATTCTTCTTCTTGTTTCAAAGAACGTGATCAAAATCAATCATCAAGTTTATTCTTCACAAAATCAAAATACAAAAGTAAGGTTAGAAGGTTTGGTGTTTTGATTAAAATTAGGTATTATGAAAAAGAAAAAAAAGAATTTTGAAAATTAAGGTCTAGAGTTAAGATTTTCAGCTCTTATTGCTCATATTCTAAAAAACACATTCAAGTTCTTTTTTTTTTAAATTCTTGATCAACATATTTATAAGCTATTACTAGTAGGTCATTGTGACTTGTGATTATAAGTTATTTTTTATTATGATGATATTAATCGTTGTTTTATCATTTATTTTTTTATTGATATGTTCAAGTTGCTATATATTTATATTATGTGATTACAAACAATTTTATGTTAAAGAGAATGAGCACCCACAGTCTTTAAATCTTGAATCCGCCACTGGATAAATATGTAATAAAATATATAAAGCAACAAACCTTGCTTTCATATTCATTAATTGGAACACATATATCAGAATGCATTAATTATGATAAAAATTCAGCTACTTTCTTAGCCTTTCCCAATAAGACATTGATTTTCATATTTTGGCATTTCAAATTTTGAAAAAAAAAAGGATTTTTTTTGCCAATATATTTATTCAATCTTGCATGTCATGCAATAACATGCGCATCATTATTACTAGACTAAAATATCATTTACACAACAATCAACTTAGTTGTCATAAATTAGAAATTATCATATAAAACGACAAAACACAATAATTATAAGTTGAAGTACTTCGTGTTTATTCTTTTCCATTCATATCTGAATTAAAAATAAGAAAATAATAAAAATGATTATAATATTGAGAAAAAAATCAAACTATACAATTTAAGACCCTTAACTACATGAATATGTCAACATAAATTATTTACAAACCAATGTCAATACTTTTTTAACAAAAGTATACAAACATGTGAAAAAATAAATAAAAAAAAGGAAAAAAATGAGTTAATGAATGTGTAAACAAAAAATTAGGGGGAAAAGTTTAGGATAACAAAATGTGAGCACCCAAAAAAAAATTTAATGCATGTAGCATGCAGGTAGTAATTGTTTAAAAGTTTTTTTTTTGGGATTAGCTGAAAAAAATAAACATTAAATGTCTATTGGGAAAAGTCAAAAATTGATAAACGGTGCATACAAATTCATATATGGTGTTAACTAAAATCATGTTAAGTTTCTCCTTAATTTATAGTGAAAACGAAAAAATACAATGCTCTCTTATTGAGCTCGTAGTTGGAACTTTTTTTATCTCTTTTGTTAAGATCGAAGTTGGAACTTTTTTTTATGATGGATTGTGTCTCAATTTTGGTTCAACATGATGGGAAATGGGATGCAACAAGTTGGGGGTGGGGGTGGATGTTCAGCATTCCTGCTTTCTCCGGTAAGATTCGGCACAATCAATTCTTCTGTCCGGATGGCGAACAACTCATTGGGCGTGAATAACATGTTCTTAAACTTGTACTAAGAAATAAAAAAAACAATTAGAAAGTAAAATAAAAAACAAACAAATTTTAAAAATTTTAATTGTATATAATACCTGATTCCCAGAGTCTCGGAACATTCCTTTTTTAAAGTGTTCATAAAAAATCTTCCTCTTGAAAATTTTTCAGTTAAACATACGTGGAGTCCGATTAGATTGACGAACTGCAACCGCCCTATCAACTTGGTTACAGCATTCGTATAACCAGATTTGTAGCGCCAAAGGGAAACCAAAAAACAACACCCTCTCAGGGTCACCAGCCATTTGATTAGATATGCAGTCCATCAGATCGAGGAATGAGAGGTAGCCCCACGAATAATTAACATACTTCCCAGACTCAACCAAAAGAAAATGATCTTCAGGAACGTAGGTATTTTGAGAAGGAGATGAAAGTATAAAAGTACTAATGAAGTAGATGATGCACATATGAACTACATCCTCTGGATCAATTAATGAATCCTCTTTAAATACCCTAATGAAATCATCCTTTGGTACCCCTCTGTTTTTGAGGTTTGGGAAATATTTCTCAATGAGTTTTGAGGGGCCAACAAGATCATGCACAAAATCATCCAATGTGCCACATTTGAACCCAGTTACGACCTTAAACTCCGCGATACCAAATTGAATAACTGAGCCATTCAAATTAAATGTGAGGATGTCTTTCTGATGACTCGGTACCTTGTGTCTCACCAAAGCCTGTATAAGCTGGGGTTGGACTTTCATACGAGGTAATTCTAGAAGATAACCAAATGGGGACTGTTTGAACATATCAATCATGTTCAGTTTATTCAAACGCTCAGTGATCTCACCAAATACATCAAAATTTGTATATGACAGTCATCTAGAAATTTTGACTTTATCCTAATCAAAAGAAAAAAGATAGGAAAACATAAACAAATAAGGTATTGCTTCAATCTGGTATAATTACATTCATGGTTATCACAGGGAGTACAAAAAAAAAAAAGTTGAGCAACAATAGTAAAGACTACTAAAAATTGAACATGTTGTACATATATTAGACAAAAAAAAATAAAGAATTACACAGCAAACAAATAAAGTCAAAACAAAAACCAATAAACACGTAAGAGCCAAAAAATGAACATGAGTAGCAATTAACCAACAATTTTTTTTAATCCACCGAAAAATCAACAAAATGACAAAACAAAAACCAACACACAAATCAGAACTAGAAAAAGGGACTGAAGCAAAAATAGACAGCAAAAATGATCAAAAATAAAAAACTAAAAATTTAGAGGCAACTAAGACAATCTAACAAACGTCGACCATCAATTTTGGTGGATGATATAACAAAATTGAAAAATCACAAACAAGATAAACTCGAAAAAACATGATTGAAAGGGAAAATCCCCCAAAAAAATAAAGAGAATAAAAGTAGTATTACGTACCTTTGAAGTTTTCTTCAAACCTTTCCCCCTACCCTTTCTATGTTTCGTGACTTCGGGATTACCAACTTTACCACGAGCAACACCTCCAGACTGCGGAAAAAAAATTATATATCAAAATATTAAGGTAAAAAAAACTGTTATATGACAAAAAAAAAATTAACTTAAAAATGGGTACCTTGCATGTAACATCGGCAGATTCTAATTCACGATTCAAACGAAACCTTTTCATAATAGGTATTTCATCCTCGAAATCGCTATCGTGAGGTAAATCAACCTTCCATTTTCCTTTTCTATTCAAAGATTTGGAAGGACCCTCACATGAATCCCTTTTCTTCGAAGATTCAATAACAACGACCTTTGGGATGCAACCATCATTTGAGATCTTCCGACTGGGGAATGAGTAAATGCATTGAGATTAAAGGTTGGCATTGAGGATTGAACAGGGGTACTATCCAAATGAATAGACTCCACATTTAACCTAGGGCTCCTTCTAATAGGGGTTTTTTCACCAGATACGGACATGGTGAAGAACAACAAACAACTTAAAGGATAAAAAATTAAACAGGAAAAAAAAACAACTACTGCAACAAGAAAAAAAATGGAGTTCCGGAAGGTGATGAATATGGAAGGAAAATGATTGATGATTTGGGAGAAGGAACTGTCACATTGGAATAATAAAAAGGATTTTCAGTAATGGAGTGGAGGGAGAAGATCCAAGCATGCTTGGGGAAAATAAAAAGGTAAAGAGTTGTCAAATCCCAATGACCATTCAGTACACTTAAAATGTACACGGGCACAAAAAAAAATTAAATGTGTTAAATTAATGCAAACGAATACACCTAATATATACACAAAAAAAATATTAAAAAAAACTTTTCAGGACACTATTAAATGGTCATTATGTGTGAATTTTTATTTTGAAAAAATGAAAAAATGAATAATGTAGACGGGCACAAAAAATATTTTTTTTTAAAATGTGGTACATTAATGTAAACGAATACACCTAATATATACACAAAAAAAAACTTTTCATGACACTATTAAATGGTCATTATGTCTGAAATTTCATTTTTAAAAAACAAAAAAAAGAATAAAAAATTAAAAAATAGGGTGACATAAATGTAAATAAAAACCTTCAATCAGTAAATATTTTGGGGGATTGACATGATTTGTAATTTAACCTCTTAAATTGTATACTGTTGCAATTTTTCCTATAATATTCAATGTGATAAAAATATGAGGCAATCAGTAGAAGATAAAATTATGTTTAAGGATCATTTGGACGTGAATTAGTTTCTATATCCACATAAAACAAATTCTTATTTGGTTCATATTTAGAACCTCACAGTTAGAATCTCTAAAGATCCTTATTTGCTTAATCACACGTGAGAATAAAAATCAAGCAATTTGAGATTTTTATTCTTTGCAAATACGTATAGGTTTTATTTATTTTAAACAAAAAGAATAAGGCAAAAGCACAGGAATATATATGTATTGCAGTCTATAGAGATTACCAATTGATTGTGTAAGTATATCTAATGAAAGAAGAATCAAAAGATCTAGATTCTTTAATAATTAGTACTGTGATTTTGACTCTTGAAATCTTGAAGATCAAACAACATGACAAAGTCATTCTTGTGAAACATCAACTAATATGATGTCACAATTCAACCAACGACAGTTGGACTATTCTTATCAATACTAGCACTAAGGTTCGATTGTATTTGGATTCATACTAGAAAAAAAATGCTCTTTATCAATAATTATTTCATACTCAAAGCTCAAACTCAATACCTAATTAATAGAGAAATAACTCTATCCACTGTACCATATATAGATAATTATCTTTTGGTTAATGAAAAAAAAGAGAATAATTCTTTTTTGGCTCTTTATTCTTATTGATCTCTTTGTATTTATGTTAGACAATATTGATTATGAAAACATCTTTTATTTGCAGCATGCATGTTAGGCAAATTATATAGTCAAACACATACTCCATTTTTCCCTCCTTGGAAAACAAAAAGAAAAAAGTTTAGTATCCCCTGTGGATATGGATGTGTCACTAAAAGACTTGACCGACACCTTCTAATTTTCTCCTATAGCATTTATAGGAGCAGCACTATTTTTGTTTTCTTACCATTTTTAAATCACCTCTCTTTTTCAGCTTCCAACATTTTTCTTATTTTGCTCCCTTTGTTTTTATTCGAATTTTGTGAGAAAAACAATTTAATTTTGATGGAGAAGTTGGATATGAATTGTTTACATTTTTTTCAAATAAATGTATATATTTAAAAATTATATAAAAAGTAGTACTATAAAATCATAGTCATTGATAATTCAAAATATTTGAAAAAAATATCGATTACAAAATAGTCCCTCATCCCAAAATAAGTGTTCATTTTAGGTACTGAATGAAAAAATCAGCATACTATTTTCACTGTACTTTTATATTAAAGAGCTTACTTCTTTTTAATAGAGCTTAATTCTCAAGAAACATTTTTTCCCTCCGTTTCAATGTATTTGTCATGTATATTAAAAATAGTTATCATAAAATAATTATTAATTTGAATAATCAAGAGAGAATTAATTATTTTTTTTCAACTTTATTCTTAACATTAATTACTCTAGAATTAAGAACCCATATATAGATTAAAACTTAATGATTTATAAGGGATATAGTAAAACAACACTCCTAATTAGTTTTTTCTTAAGGGTTGTGTCAAACCTTAACATGATATCCTTATGAATCGGACAATACGATGTTATTCCCAATATTTGTATTAGGACTCTTTACTTTGTTTGTTGGAGCTATAGGAATTCCTTTCGACCAGGATGGAGTTAATTTGGATATCTTATCGAAATGATTAGCTCTATCTATAAATCTTTTGCATCCAAAGTCCAATAATTCGATGAATTGGAATGAATTTTTAAAGGATGCAGTTCTTTCAGTCAGTATAGTTTATTTCGGAATATTTATAGCATCCTATTGAGACGCAGGGAGTAATAAATAGGGGGTAATTTAGTAAATTAAACTTCTATTTATTGTTTTTCTCAATAAAGATTAAATGAGCCAAGGTAACACTTATTTTGGAACAGAAAAAGTACTTGTTTGAATATCGAAATTTGAAATATATAACATAATTAAAATAAAAGGAGTAATAAAATAAGTACCAATTTTCAAGGAAGAGGATTCAACTAGTTACATTTCTTTTGTCGGGAAATTATATATAAGCTGTTAATTATAATATTTTATAAATTCCTAATTTGGATGGTAACTCAAGGTGGAGTTTGAATATGAGCGCAGTGTGTACTTAGCAGCAACCGAAAGAAGAAACATGTTTTTTTTTTTTTTAATTTCATATTTGAAGCGTGCATTAATATTAAGCATCCCCAATCATTCTTATCAAAATAATAAAATAAATAAATGTGCCTTCTCTTTTTTGACTTGTTTACGTGTATTGTAGTTTAAATTTGAAATGAAAAAAGAGCTTATTTTTGGTCTTTCATGTTATGATTTGGTCTGCCGGAACAACACACGTCTTATGTGTTCAGTATGAAGAAAAAATGTTGTTTAAAAATTATCTCTATGAGATAGTAATAAAGTCTACGTATATTTTATCCTTTTCATATCAACTTGTGAGATTCTACTGCGTATATTGTTATTGTTGTTATGTGATACTTAAGTAAAAAAAAAAATATTTACATATAATTTAGATAAATATTATGAGAGTAAGCTGAGCCACTGTGTTGATTATGACTTCAATCTAACACATTAATTTAGATTCAAACTCTGAATTTGTTACAAGAAATTCACTGAATATATAGAAAGATATTAATTAGAAACCTAATAAGTTTTTTTTTTTAAAAAAAATCCAAACTCATGAACTTCAAAATTTGTCTCGAAACAGTGATGTTAAATAACGGAACATGAAAAAGTTGAAATTTTTTCCCTCCAGAACACACCCACTAAGTAACTAAAAATGATTTTAAAAAGGAGCTTAATGTTATATATTATTGTTTATTATTTAATGGAGCACTTGACATTTTAATGGAGCACTTAGCATCTTAATGGTGCATTAGCACATTTGCACTACTAAGTGCACTAATATTTGCACTT
>JBCEWC010017307.1:0-12583 GCA_038996855.1 Solanum aculeatissimum
CTTAGAAAGCCTAAAAGGGGCATAGGATCTAATTAAATTATGAATTAACCATTAATGAAACAGACTAAATCACTGAAGACAGGGTCACATGGAAGGGCTACAGTGCCCATCTACAGGTTCACGGTCCGTGAACCTATCCGTGTGGGTTCACTCGGCCTCGACTTTGGCTTGAACTCTCGGGGGACTTTCTGGATCACTTCACGGGGGGTCTCACGGACCGTGTAGCTGCACACGGACCATGTACTGGTCCTTGGAGCATCACTTTGTCCGGAGTTAAGCCCCAAACATTGGCCAACATTATGCCTCACTACACGAGACCCCTCACGGCCCGTGTAGGGTCACACGGACCGTGAGGTGGTCCGTGAGACTTTACTTGGTCCATGGTTGGGATCCTCGCCTCCAGAAGATTATTAGACCACCCCATGAGCACTCCCATGGACCGTGGACCACCAAACGGTCCGTGGTCCAGCCCTTAGCCCAGTTCCAGAACCTTGTTCTCAGCGTCCTTCCAATTACGGGCAGTCCCACTGTTTTGGCCATAACCTCTCCATACAAACTCCAAATTGAGTGAAACCAGTTGTGTTGCGAAGATAATTCAAAGATATTTGATTTGATATACAGAAGTTCACATATTTCAACCCTTACCAAAAGTTATGATCTTTCAAAGTTCACTGCCCAACCAGCCTTTCAACCTCACCAAATGATCCATTTTGAATCCGGCCACTTATATACAACCCATGGCTACCAAAATTCAAACCCGGCCAGTTTAACACTAACCTTGACCAACCATTACAAAGTTCAAAAAATTTTGGATCGTTACATCATCTCCCCCTTAGGAACATTCATTCTCGAATGAGCAAAACTACGGCTTGAGGACAACAATCAAACAAGAGACATTTTCATCAAACTTATAATGAATCATGTATCATTTCAAAAGTCCTTCGAAACTCATGTCAAAACATCATTTAATTCATTTTCGTGCTCATGCATGCATGTAATATAACGAAACTCAATAATTTAAAGAATTAGGACCATACAAGGATAGAACCTAGTACCTTAGGCTTGAGTAGATTGGAAGAGATAGGGATATTGCTCCATCATGTCGAACTCCGTTTCCCACATTGAACTCTCCACATCTTGGTTCCTCCAAAGCACCTTGACCGAAGCTAACTCCTTCTTGCGAAGCCGCTTCACTTGCCTATCTAAGACTTCAACCAACACCTCTTCATAGGTAAAATTCTCTTCAACCGTCACACCCTCCAAAGATGTAATTGTTTTAAGATCACCAACCAACTTACTCAACATGGACACATGGAATATTGGATGAATTGAGCTCATGTCTAAAGGCAAGTCCAACCTATAGGCCACATTGCCAAACCATTCCATAATTTTATAAGGTCTGACGCACCAGGGACTCAACTTGCCTTTTTTGCCAAAGCGCATGATGCCTTTCATGGGGGACACCTTCACAAACACCCAATCGCCAACATGAAATTCAAGATCCCTCTTCCTAACATCCGAATAAGACTTTTGGTGACTTTGATCCATTTTCAATCTTTCCCTACTTCACCTTTTCAATGGCCTCAACAACCAAGTCTGGGCCTACCAAAGCCGCCTCACCTACTTCAAACCAGCCAACCAGAGATCTATATCTCCTACCATACAAAGCTTCAAATGGAGCCATACCAATTCTAGCATGAAAGCTATTGTTATAAGAAAACTCAATGAGACGTAGATGATCATCCCAATTTCACTTGAATTCCAACACACAAGCCCTTAACATGTCCTCCAAGGTTTGAATTGTTCTTTCAGCTTGTCCATCGGTTTGAGGATAAAATGTGTTTCTCAACTTGACCTTAGTACCAAGTCCCTTTTGAAAAGATTTCCAAAAATGAGAAGTAAATTGAGTACCACGATCCAATATGATAGACCTTGGCATACCATGCAATCTCACCAACTCCCGAATATGCACCTTAGCATACTCCTCGGCACTATAGGTATTCTTAACCAGTTAGAAGTGAGCCAACTTAGTCATTCTATCAACCACAACCCATATGGAATCAAATTGTCTCCGAGTACGGGGCAAACCAACCACAAAGTCCATATTCACATCTTCCCACTTCCAAGTAGGAATTTCAATATATTGTGTCAAACCACCGGCCGTTTGATGTTCCACTTTTACTTGTTGGCAATTAGGATATTCCGACAAAAACTTGGCTATATCCCTCTTCATACCATTCCACCAATACTACTCCCTCAAATCTCAGTGCATTTTGGTAGATACCGGATAAATAGAATATTGAGAATTATGAGCCTCTTTCATGATAATCTCCTTTAAGTCATCAACATCCGTAACACACAAACTATCTTGGTATCGAAGTACACCATCTCCCCCTTGGGAGAAATCCTCAATCTTTCCACCGGTAACCAAATTCTTCAACTCTACCAAGGAGGGATATAAGTCTTGTTTCTTCTTAACATCAACCACTAAGGAAGACTCGGATCTACCTTGAACAAGAATTCCACCATTGTCAGATTCAGCTAACCTCACACCCAACCTAGACAAAAGATGCACATCTTTCACTATCTCTTTCTTCCCTTCTTCCACATGAGTCACACTTCCCATAGAAAGTCTACTAAGGGAATCCGCCACCACATTAGCCTTGCCAGGGCGATAGAGAACACTCATATCATAGTCCTTGAGAAGTTCCAACCACCTTCTTTGCCTCAAATTTAGGTCTCTTTGGGTGAACACATATTGCAAACTCTTGTGATCGATGAAAACATCCACTTGAACCCCATATAAATAATGATGTCAAATTTTCAAAGCAAAAACCACCGCCGCCAACTCAAGATCATGGGTTGGATAATTTTGTTCATGTACCTTCAATTGTCTGGATGTATAAGCTATTACCTTACCATGTTGCATAAGCATGTAACCCAAACCAATATGAAACGCATCACAATATACCACAAACCCATCTAACCCATTTAGCAAAGTCAAAATTAGAACCGATGTAAGTTGATCTTTCAAAGTTTGGAAACTTTTCTCACATTTATTTGACCACACAAACTTGGCCTTCTTTTGAGTCAACTTAGTCAATGGAGATGCTATAGAGGAAAACCCTTCAACAAATCATCTATAGTAACCGGCTAAACCAAGGAAACTTCAAATATCCGAAGGAGTCAACGGTCTAGGCCAATCCTTCACCACTTCGATTTTCTTATGATCAACCTTAATACCATCACCGAACACCACATGACCAAGGAAAGCAACTTCTCCCAACCAAAATTCACATTTACTAAACTTGGCATACAATTGCTTCTCCCTCAATGTTTGAAGTACTAACCTTAAATGACCCATATGATCTTGCTCATTTCGAGAATAAATCAAGATGTCATCAATGAAGACCACCACGAAGTTATCAAAGAATGGTTTAAACACCCAATTCATGAGATCCATAAATACTGTCGGAGCATTAGTTAACCCAAACAACATCACTACAAATGCAAAGTGACCATAACGAATCTGAAAGGTCATCTTGGGAATGTCACACTCCCTCACCTTCAATTGGTGATAACCCGAACGAAGATCTATTTTGGAGACGTGAGTAGCTCCTTGAAGTTGGTCAAACAAATCATCAATTCTAGGCAACGGGTACCTATTGTTAACGGTCACCTTGTTCAATTGTCGATAATCAATACACATTCGAAGAGACCCATCCTTCTTCCTCACAAACAACATGGGAACACCCCAAGGTGAGATACTCGGCCTAATATAACCCTTTTCTAACAAATCTTTCAATTGTTCTTTTAATTCTTTCAACTCCGCCGGAGCCATACGATGAGGAGGAATAGAGATAGGTTAGGTATTCGGAAGGAGATCTATGCCAAAATCTATTTTTCTATCAGGAGGAATACCGGGTTAGTCCCCAGGAAACACATCGGGAAACTCATTAACCACCTGAACCGATTCAAGCTTAGGTAACTCACCCTCCACATCTCTAACCCGCATAATATGATAAATGCACCCCTTACAAATCATTTTCCAAGATTTGAGGTAGGAAATAAATCGCCCCTTAACCACGAAATCACTACCCTTCCACTCTAACATCAGTTCATTAGGAACTTGAAATTTAACTTGCCTAGTCCTAAAATAAACCGAGGCATATGATGCATGCAACTAATCCATCCCAAGGATAATATCAAATCATGCATCTCAAGTTCTACAAGATCACCGGGGAACACTTTATGCAACACAGAAATAGGACAACCTCGATACACTTTTTGGGCAATAATAGATTCACCCACTGGAGTATACACCGAATAAGGTTCCCTTAGAGTTTTGGGACTCAAATTAAATTTACTAGCAAACTGTGGAGTCACAAAAGATAAATTTGCACTAGGATCAAGTAAAGCATAAGCATCAAAATAATTTTTTTAACATACCAGTCACGACGTCCAGAGCTTCCTCCACCTCTTGCCGGGAATGAATAGCATAAAATCAATTATTCTTAGGAGCACCACCAACCGGAGCCTTCGGTGGCCCTTGACCACCGGGAGCCACTTGATCTTTCTTGACACCCCTTGGACATTCGAAAATCTTGTGATCCAAACTACCACATCCAAAGCAAGCACCCGAAGCCCTTCTACAATCCCCTAAATGATGTTTCCCACATTGACCACAAAGAGGAATTTGGGGACCACCCTCAACTTGTGCCTTAGGAGGAGGCACTCTTGGATTAGCAACCCTTATATTAGAATCTTGCCCTTGATGAAATTGGCCAAAACCACCACCACTCTTGGAGTTGGAGAACCCACCATCAAACCAGGACCTCTTAGACTTATTAACCCTTCTCTCCTTAAGCTTTTCACCATCAATTTGTTTGGCATAAGTCATGAGCGTAGAGATTTCCATAACATGGATGAGCATAGTGGTTCGGTATTCTTTCACCACCAAGTCCAAAACACCCAAAATAAACTTGTACATTCTTGCACAGGGATCTTATACAAGCATCGGAGCATACTTGGATATAACAATCCCCAACGTCTTCCGAATTTCAAGTAGTCTCACTATTTTGGCCATAACTTCCTCATATGAACTTCTAATAGAGTGAAACTAGTTGCATTGCGAAGCTAACGCAAAGAGCATAAATTTGATATATAGTAGCCCACACGGTTAAACCCACATCAAAAGTTATGTTACCTCAAAGCTCACTGTCCAAACGGCCTCTCTATGCCACCAAAAGATCCGTTTTGCGTTCAACCACTTAAATTTAACTTGTGGCTACCAAAACTCAACCATGACCATTATAACATCATCCTAGACCAACCATAAGAAATTTTCAAAAAATTTCGGGTCGTTACATCTGAAGAAGCCTAATGATTAACCATTCACCAACACTGAGTACCAATTGTTACTAAGCATCCTTAAAATCATATCAACAAAGATCTCAGAGAAGACAAACTTCCCTAAAATCTTAGTGAGAAAATCTATGAAACCTTTTCACAAGCCTTGGCCATATCTAGCTTGACCACTACATTAGCATGTTTATTCCTAATAACTGATATCTCTGATAATTTCCTAAGCCAGTAACACATTTTTTTAGATGCTTTTGCCCCTGATGAAACTTGACTGATTAGGAGATATAAAATTAGGAAAACTCTCATAAACTCTTGACAAAAGAACCCTAGAAATTACTTTATTGATCGCATTGCTCAAACTAATAGGCCTAAGATCAGTTAAATGTCTGACTCCCTCCTTATTTGGTATGAGAACCAAATTAGAATGAGTATATACTTAGGTAATTCCCATCCACAAAAAATAACTTCTCCATATTTGTAACATCTTCTCCCACAATATCCCAGCAAGCTTGAAAGAACAGCCCAGAGAATCCATCTGGACCCCCTGCACTATCCTCACTCATATAAAAAAACAACTTGTTTGACTTATTATATATTTGTAAGTCTGACCATATTTTCATTAAGCTCCTCAGTAACCAATTTAGGGATGATGTTCAAAGCTATGTAATCCTCATTCGTAGTCTCTTCCCTGAATTGATCCTCAAAGTACGTTGCTACCTCATCCCTAATATTCTCAGTAGAATTTATGAGATCTCCTTAGGCTATATAAATTTCAAGGATAGTCAAAAATTTTCTTATCCCAGTAACATAGGAATGAAAAATTTTGGTATTCCTGTCACCATCATTGAACCACCTCATGACTGCCTTTTGTTTCTAGAATTCTTCCTCATAATGATAGTATCTTTTCAATTTAGCATTTCCCCTGAAGTTCTTCTTTATTTTGAGTTGAGTCATTTATCTCAAATTGAACCTCCTTAACCCTTATCTCTTCTTTTAAGTTGGCAACTTACTGGAACACATTTCCAAATGTGGATCTACTCTATTTTATGAGTGCAATCTTTACTTTCTTCATCTTTGCTTTGAAAATCACAAAAGGTTCTCTGGTAAAATCAACCTTCTAATTTTTCTTAACTAACTCCTGGAAAGTGTGATGTTTAGTCCAAAAATTAAGAAATTTGAAAGGCTTCCTGACTAGATCTATAATGACATCGAAGGACATGTTTGGTATTTTTAATTTAATTATCATTTTGTCCTTCTCAAAAGTTTTCTTGGGTCATATTTTTGGTCGAGTCTAAATGTCGTATTTTGAAAATCTTGTAAAAAGTTGGAGTTTTGCAAAAGAAAGTTTTCAAAGGCTTAAAGTTGAAAATTTTGAGTTTTGAGTGTCAGAATACAATTCCATTGATTTCATCAGTTATGAAATGCTGAATCTGGTCTAGGAGAATTTGCAGAAGTAAATTTAGAGTTAAAACAAATATTTTAGGCCCAAAGTTGTATTTCTAGTTCATTTTGGATCATAGGTTTAACTCTGGTAAACATTTGGAGTTCGGGAGCATGTTCAGAATTTTGTCAATTCCAATGGTTTCAGGTGATAAAACAAATGCTAGAAAAGGCTTCGTTGCAATTTTTAGAGTTTCTATGAATATTTTAAATTTTTGAGTCCGAAATTAGTTTAAAGGATCTTTCTCGTGTTCAGGACCATGGGAGTTCCAGTTTTAAATTTTGACGGCTCCATTGAGTTTGGATCTTCATTTTTGGTAAGGTTCGATGTTTGGTTTGTGTTCACGGAGATTCAAACGAATTTTTGAGGGTCTAGTTCTTATTTTTGGAAAGTTGTGTTTTGTTGGTTTTAGTTGTTTCTGGTGCAGGTCCAGGTTGTTCTCCGCAATCACGCTTAAAGATTAGCATTCGTGAAGGTAAATTCATTTAGACCTCTGCGTTCGCGGGATAGGGTCCACGTTCGCGGAGTTGTGGGCGCGTGAGGTTTTCAAAGCTTCCTCATTCGCAGAGTGTTGGTTACCCCCGACCTTTGCGTTCGCGGACAATGCTCTGCGTTCACGGAGTGTTGTTTATGCCTGGAGAGTGTTCTCTTTTAAATATGGAATTTAAACCCTTTTAACCATTTTTGACATTTCCAAGATCGTTCTAAAAGAGGATTTTCAAGGTTTTGAAGGAAAAATGATTGGACAACTATTTTCTAACCTATTTCATTGATTTACAATAATTAATTTATGTTTTTAACTTCTAATTTTGAGATTTTAATGGTGTAAATTGAGGATTTTCGGATATGGTATTCTTAAGCTTTAATAACTGATTTCTCACTCATCTTATCTCCATTTTTTGAACCGTCTTCGCCGTTGAATTCCTTGTAATAAGTAGAATATTTTCATTCATAAATTTTCTGATTCCGGTAACATTTGTTTCCATGAGATTTTTTATCATTTTATCCTTTTCTCAGAATTAATTGATTTTAGTGTCATTAGATTCATTATGTGATTGTGATGCCATATTTGAATAGAATGTGGTGAGTTGGATTACCAAAAGAGAGGGAAAGCAGCGATTTCGACTTGATTTGGGACTTTACTTTAGGCAAGTGGACTTCTAACCCTTTATTAAGTATGAATGAACCTTGTATGCTCCTATGTGTGTGGAATTGAGTACTTTAGGGGTAGAATTGTATCATCGTAGGCTTGATCATGATATGTGAAATAGAAGAATTATTCATATGGTGGTATATTGACTATCAATTAATTGTGTATTTGTGACTTATGTGATCTTGTGAATCATTCGATATTGATAGTGAGATGGTGCTTATATTGTAATATAATGGAAGTATATGTATATATGGGGACTGTGGTGATATTGAGACACTTGAGCATTAATCAGTTTCTATTGTTAAGATAAATATTTCATATGGATATCTTTCGTATTTCATCTCCATGAGCATGATTAATTGTCATTATTATGTGTTTACTTGATGATTCATTTTTTAGGAAAAGCCAAAGGGAAATGGTTTCAGCTAGAAAAAGAAATAAAGGAAATAAAAGTCGAAAGGAAATGATTCCGGCTAGATATGAAAGTTATTGTCGAAGGGAAATGGTTCCGGTGAATACATGGTCTATGTGTGTCTCCCATTGATTTTGATTGAGACAGACAACCATATCTTATCAGTAGATGTATATCCAAAGGCAGATATGCATCACAATATTTGACATTGCATTGCATTATACTCATTTCATGGCATCAAGTTCATCTCGTTTTATATCTGGTTGTTACTATTATGTATGGTGTATGAGCTTGTGTACTTATCATATTCCTCATTTTGATAAGGGTGTTGGACCTATTTATATATACTTGGGTATGGATGTGTTATACCAGATGATAAGGATACCAATATTACTATGACCTGTATATTATACTGTGCTGGGACAATTCTGAATGCAAGTTTGTAGTTCGGCAGATTGTGGTTGGGATTTAAGGAGTTACTTGTGTTCTTCATTGCTTTACTTTAGGTTAGCTCTATTTCGCCGAGTACCCTATTGTTTCTTGCTCACCCCTTGCTATATTTTTGTAGGTTATGAGCCCGATCCATCCAGCTAGATTTTTATTCATTGGATCAAGCTTCTGGATCACTTGAGAGCTAGCTGCCTATGTCATCAGCAGGCCTTTGAGGATCATGTTCTAGGTTTTTGGTTCTATTAAAGGACTAGACATTGTGACTTATATATTTTATTTGAGTATTCTATATTTAGAGGCTTGTACATGTGACACCAGTCCTTGGGATAGTTGTAGTTGTTTCTTTCCACTAATCTATATTATTAGGTTGTTTATCTTCTGGTTTATCTATATTATTAAGTTGTTGGATTTTGGATTGACTCGCCTTGGTGGGTTAGGTGAGTTCCATCACACTTGGATTTTTGGATCATGACAATTTGGTATCAGAGCCCTAGAATCGTAGGTCTCGCATGTGTACAGGACTAGTCAAGTAGAGTCTTAAGGATCAGTGCAAAGTCATCCATTGCTTATCTTTGAGAGGCTATGAACACTATTAGGAAATTCTCTTTTACTTTATTCTAATCAATTTGTGTATGGGTCTTGTTTAAGTGTTGAGTATTTATGTGTCCTTTTGACAGATGGTGAGGACTAGAGCTACCACTGCTTCAAGACGAAGAGAGGTAGACCCTGATATTGCTATTGAGACCCCAGCTAGGGGTAGGGGTCATACTAGAGGGAGAGCTAGAGGTTGAGGCCGAGGAGAGGAACGAACGAGAGATTATGACAGGGGTGTCTCCCCTGAGCCAGCTTTGGAGCCTAGATAGGAGCAGGTTCCACATAAGATTGCTACAACATCACTATTTCAGGACACACTACTAAGAGTTTTTTGTATGTTTGAGACTTTGGGGCAGACTGGTAGCCCAGCTGATACTCTTGGTACTTCATAAACTCGAGTTAGGGTTCAGCTCCCAGATTAGTAGCAGGCCCTTGTGGCCAAGGTAAAGGTAGAACAACCACTAGTAGCTCTGATTGTTGAGATTCCACAAGTTATTGTCTTTACTGTTGATGAGCAGTGTATATACAAAGTTTATGAAAATGGAGCCACCGCAGTTCCAAGGTGGCAAGAAAGAGGATGTTCATGAGTTCCTGACTACTTTTGGAGAGTTTTTTTGATACCATGGGTCTGTCGGATACACATGGTGTGAGATATGTTACCCTCTAGCTCCGTAGGCCATCCAGGGAGTGGTGGAGGACTTATTCGAGATCCCTTCCAACTAGGTCTCCACAAATGACTCGGGAGGCATCCTCTAATGTTTTCTATGATTGATTTTTTCCTTGGAGCACCAGAGAGGAGAGTCGATTAAGATTTGAGTGCTTGAGGCAAGGCACCATGATAGTTTTAGACTATGAGGTCCATGTTTTCCAGTTGGCCAATCATACTACAGCTATACTTCTAACCGAGGGAGAGAAGGTTTGTTGGTTAGTGAGAGGATTGATTTATTTTATCAAACAATCGATATTCTGGATAGCTAGATTTGGGGCCTTCTTTTAGCCGGTGGTTAGTGCTGCCAAGGAGGAAAAGTTGTTGCAGCGAGAGGAGTTTGGAGACCCCAAAAGGGTTCATACTTCAGATTAGTACTCAGGTGCTTCATCAAGGGGCAGAGGCATGGTCAAAGGAGATAGTTCATTTCAGGATCGTGGGGTTCATGCAGCCCTGCCAGCTTCATATGGGGGGAGAGGGCCCTATGATTTCTATGGTTCAAGACAAAGTTCATATGGTTCTCAATAGAGGCTTATGGGCCAAGGAGGTTACAGTGTTCCCCCTTCTCCTTCACAATAGTTGTCCACCCCCGGATCTTGCTATGGGTATGGATCTCCAGATTATCTAATTTAACAGTGCCCTGGGAAGACTTATTTTGGGCCCCATTGATCATACTTTGCTGCACCGTTTAGATATTTAGAACCACCAGACAAAGGTTTATCCCCACAGACTAAGGTTATGGTTGAGGTCAGACGAATAGAGGTGGACGTATTGGTAGTAGGGAAGCAGGTGATATTTCTACTTAGTCAGGTAGTAGGGGGCCAACTTCTGTGAGTGGAGGTCGAGGTGCTCATTGTTATGCCTTTCCAAGTAGACCTGAGGCTGAGGCCTCCAATGCTATGATCACAGGTATTATTCCAGTTTTCCATAGCTATGCATCTGTGTTATTTGATCCTGGCTCTACTTATTCTTATGTGTTTGCTTATTTCTCCTTGGGGTTTGAGTTGTCTTGTAATTCCATATTTGTGCCTATTCATGTTTTGACCCCAGTAAGAGAGCCCTTAGTAGTGGATCGGGTGTACCAATTTTGTCTTATTACTTTGGTAGGCTATGAGACTTGGGTAGATATGATTATATTAGATAGGGTAGATTTCAATGTTATACTTGGTATGGATTAGCTATCTCTTTATCGTGTTATTTTTTATTGTTATGGAAAGACTATTACCTTAGCCATGCCAGATAGGTCGAGGATTGAGTGGATTGGGTTCAAAGGGTTCCTATCCTAGTAAGGTGATATCTTATATAAGGGTTCAAAAGTTGATTGATCATGGGTGTTTGGATTACTTAGCTTTATTCGTGATATTGTTAGTGAGTCACCTTCTATGGAGTCTATTTTGGTGGTATGTGAGTTCCCAAATGTGTTTTCTACTGATTTATCTAGAGTCCCTCCTGATCGGGATATTAATTTTGCTATTGACCTTGCGCTGGGCACCAAGGCTATTTCTATCACTCTCTATCGGATGGCTCTAGCAGAGTTGAAAGAGCTAAAGGAGAAGCTTCAGGATCTGTTGAGTAAGGGATTTATTCACCCCATTGTTTCACCTTGGGGTGCCCCAATTTTGTTTGTTAGGAATAAGGATGGGTCTATGAGAATGTGTATTGATTATAGACAATTGAACAAAGTGACTGTCAAGAGTAAGTACCTGTTTTCTCGCATTGATGATCTCTTTGACCAACTTCAGGGAGCTGTATTATTTTGTAAGATTGACTTGAGGTCTGGGTATCATCAGCTCCGTATTCGGCCATCAGATATTCTTAAGATAGCTTTTCAGACCAGGTATGGTCATTATGAGTTTCTTGTTTATGTCCTTTGGTTTGACTAATTCCCCTGGAACATTTATGGAGTTGATGAATAGGGTGTTCTGGTCATATTTGGATTCATTTATAATTGTGTTCATTGATGATATTGATCTATTCTAAGACCGAGGACGACCATGTGAGACATTTGAAGATTGTGCTCTAGAGGCTTAGAGAAGAGAAGTTGTATGCAAAATTCTCCAAGTGCGATTTTTGGTTGAGTTTAGTACTATTCTTGGGGCACGTGGTGTCCAAGGAGGGTATTCGAGTTGATCCGGTGAAGATTGAGGTCATTTGGGGTTGGACTAGGCCTACCTCAGCTATAGAGATTCGTAATTTTATGGACTTGGCTGGTTATTATCATTATTTTATTTAGGGTTTCTCCACTATTGCATCACTATTAACTAGACTTACTTAGAAGAATGTGTTTCTCCATTGGTCCAATGAGTGTGAGGAAAGCTTCCAAAAGCTTAAGTTATTGTTGACTTTAACTCATATTCTGACATTGCTGGAGAAGGGTGTCAATTTCTGTAACAACCCAAAAATTTTCAAAATATACTTATGGTTGGCATTCTATGATGTACTACAAGCCATGTATGAGTTTTG
>JBCEWC010017308.1:0-12582 GCA_038996855.1 Solanum aculeatissimum
ATTTTCAATTTTTTACTCCAACCCCCCAGCCCCCAGCGCCATACAAAAAAAATTAAAAATTTATTTTTAAAAAAAATTCAAATTTTGCAAATTTATTTTTAAAAAAAATTCAAATTTTGCAAATTTATGTCATAAACTATTTTCCTCAAAAATATTTTCTATTCTCTAGCTAAAAAATAAAAATTTTTTGGAAAAAATATTTTCATTCACTAACCGAACAATAGAAAATATTTTCCAAAAATTATTTTCTACTCAACAACCAAACATGAGAAAATAAGTTAGAGAATGAACTTATTTTCCAGGAAAACATTTTCCTCCCTACCAAACACCCTATGTGTACTTTTTTTTCTTTTGGCCTTATAGGAGCTTGGCTATTTTTCCAGGTGGTATTTGTTCCCAATTACAATGTATCGGTGGCAGAGATGCTTATTCCGGGAAGTGAGCTATCGCAACACATTAGTACTGCAGGCATGGAAGCAAGTGGAACAAGCAACATGAAATTTGCACTTAATGGATGCCTTATTATAGGGACACTAGATGGGGCCAATGTGGAAATTAGGGAGGAAATTGGAGAAGATAACTTCTTTCTTTTTGGTGCAACAGCTGATGAAGTTCCTCAACTGCGCAAAGATCGAGAGAATGGACTGGTATTTTTCAACAGATATAGTATTTACTCTATAGTGAAAGTTGATTAGTCTGCCATATTTCTGGTTTAGTTCTATTACATTTGCAGTATCTTATTTTCATTGCGGTGCTGCTAATTTATAACTGATCACCAGATTAGCCTACTCACTTGCCATGTTTCGTAGAACAGCCTACTCACTTGCCATGTTTCGTAGAGCAGCCTACTCACTTGCCATGTTTCGTAGAGCAGCCTACTCACTTGCCATGTTTTGTGGATTTTAAGTGTGAGGAACAAATTTTCCTTGCTTGTTTTTGTTCCAAATTATCTTATTGTAGAGTGCTTAGTTTCATCACCGGCGTTGTACGGATTGCTGTTTTCCTGAGATTTAATGTGCTGTAAAGGATAATGTTTTTCTCATTTTTTGTAGAGATCTTTGTAATTAAAATACTCCCTCCGACTTGGTATGCAATTTAAGAAATAAAGAAATACTTTTGAAACTTGTCATCTAATACAAGCTTCTGATAATTGTATGGCTATAAATCATCTCATTTAAGGATAAATTGGGAACTTTAAAGTTAAATTATTTCTAAATAGAAAAATGACATTCTATTAGGGACATACTACAAAAGAAAGCTTGTCATATAAATTGTGAAGGAGGGAGTAATAGGTTACTTTGAAGTAGGACCTCTCCATTTCAGCCCTAGTTTGACTTGAAAAATCAGTAGGTCAAAGAAATTTGTAACGATATGACTGATTTACTTCTTCTCATGCTAGAAACCTGTGGATGTCCTCAAATTAAGTCTCACGGAACAGTACTAGTCAAAGTTCTCCTCATGGAAGTATCTTCTGGTTGGATCAGCCAAATTCATAGGAGGAATGTCAATTCTGTTGTCTACTAGATAGCTTACCAGATGAAATACTATTTTACCGCATGTAGACTTGAATACCTTCATTGTTGTATTCCGATCAGACAATGTAGTGTCAGTAACTTGTTCTCTCATCCTAACTATGCAGTTCAAACCTGATCCTCGGTTTGAAGAAGCGAAGCAATTTATTAGGTCTGGAGCATTTGGAACGTATGATTATAATCCCCTCCTTGAATCACTAGAAGGGAACTCAGGCTATGGTCATGGTGACTATTTCCTTGTGGGTCATGATTTTCCGAGCTACATGGATGCTCAGGCAACGGTAGATGAAGCTTACAAGTAAGATATTCTACTTTATTAACTTCTACTGTTTGGTCCCAACAAAATGTCACCGCATAAAATTATTCTTTCATGGAACTGCGTTGCCCTTCTAGTGATTGCCTTTTTCTGAAGTAAACTTCATATATACGTACTGCTTTCATTCATTTAAATTCGGTCAGAGCAAAGAAGCTGTTAAAAAGGGGGGAAATGGAAAAATAAAACAATAATTTCTTTGAATGGGTTTGAATTTCCCCTTTGCACTGTTACGGACCCATTTGGCCATGAAAAAATTTCACGTTTTATAAGAATGTTGTTTTACTTTATTTTAAAATATAGTTGCGTTTGGAAAAATCCAAAACCTTGTTTACACTTTTTTCAGTTTTACTATCTTTTCCCATTACAATTTTTACCCTAAATTTTTATAAAAATGACTGCATTTAAATTATATTTTACATTTAATCATGTCATGTTTTTTTGAAAAAATATATTCAAACAACTAAATATTATTTGCAAAAATTATAATCAAACAGAACTCCGACTTTCAAAAATTTCAAATAAAGCGAAAAAAGTATTTGATGGTATGTTTCAAGTAAATTTGTCATGTTGGGTAATTTTGTTACTTTTTAGAAATTGAGTGCATTCAAATTATAAATATTCTTGGGCAAAAGTATAGTCAAACACAACTTCAAACTCCAACTTCAAAAATTCCCTATAGAGTAAAATATTTGATTTTAATAGCCAAACGGCCACAAAATATCCCCAAGGCTCATTTCTAGTGATATTTTGAGTTTGTTCTGACATTATTGGTTGCCTCATACAGAATCCATGATGTTTGTTCGAGTATTATACACAGATTGACATTCCACACCGAAGATGATTCATTTCAGTTCTCATTATACACAATTTAATGTCCACCTAAGCTGCTATGACTCATTTACTTATTAAAGGGTGTATTTACCTCGTGCATAAGATGTTTTGGTAGGACACTCTTAATTCATTGTAAAATATGTGGTAACATGAATAATGAGGTTGGGTCCTTTATCCTGACAGGGACAGGCAAAGATGGATAAAGATGTCTATACTGAGCACTTGTGGGAGTGGCAAATTTAGTAGTGACCGTACAATTTCTCAATATGCAAAAGAGATCTGGAATATTGCCGAGTGTCGCGTGCCTTGAGCGACGCTTCTGAACGTGGTATCTAATAAGGATCTAATGTTCCATTGTTTACTAGAATATGGATAATGTGGGTTTAAACACGACATGCTTTCTTATTTCCTACTACTCTCAAGAGCAGTTTTTAGCTATATATCTTTGTTGAATATCTATCTATATTCTGTACGTACCTTCAGTTGCCCACCTGCTTCTGATATCTCTCATCTCCTTTGATAGAACTCATATTTGCACCATTATAACCTGTAGCCAGTGTAAAATGCCATCAGTTGAATCTGAATTATATTAAACAGAGAAGTATAAAAATGTCCTTCAATTACACCAAATTCACTACATTTGTTCTCGTTAATAGTTTGCGTCACACCTCGTGCCTATAGACTATATTTGAACAAACTGACGCATGAAATTTGATCCAAACTCAAAAAATTTGATTGTATCTAGGTGTAAAGGTTGAGTGTCTACAAACCTTTAGTACAAAGTTGAGTTGAAAGTTCATCTAACGATTAAGTCTTTGTATAAGCTCATACAAGGATCAACTTCAAACATATCTCCTAAAGAGTCACGTGGTTCATAACTTATCAAATTAAAGGTATTTGAATCTAGTTTTCAAACTGTAAATTCTTCTACCCATCTTGATCAAAAGCCCCTATTTTCCTTGTAGGAGAGACATACCAAGATTCAAACATTAGCTTCCTTCTATCTGCAGTGAAATCAACAACTGGCCTTCTAGTGTTAAAGACTTGATTTTGAGCAAGATTTACTATCTGTCAAAGAGCTTATACTTCCACATCAATGTAAACATACTTTCACCGATTTCTTAGTGTTTCTAAAATATGCTCATGTATCCGGAGAAAAAATCTACAATTTATATCCAGGTTTCTAATAAAGATTCATCTCAAAGTTCAAAAATGAACTTTTGGAATTCTTCTTCGAGGTTAGAGTTTCAATTGGAGGGACTCAAAGTATGTAAGACTAACTCGTAAGTGTGAGAGTATCATTGTTCGTCCCCCACAAGTTTTTTTCCATGTCTATATCATTGCCTCCATGAACTATAAAGTTATGCACGAAAAAAGCCATATTTTCTATGAACTTTCATTTGTGATCCAATTATGGCTAGCATATGAAATTCAGTCATTTACATTTAATTAGAATTCATGAACACCAAGGAAATATTCATCTATGCTTATAATTATTTGATTCCATGATTTTTAAATGAAAATATTGTGAAAAATATTATTTTTCCTTCAAAGAGAATTTTAAATGATTTCTTTCGAAAACGCTCTCAACACCTTTGACTGCCGCCTCCTTGTCTGATCGGTCATGGCTACGCTGGCCGGTGGCTAGCCCCCTGGAGAGGAGGCCAAAACTACTGCACCTTCTTTTGCCAGTCTATTCAAACCATCTACTACGATACCCAAACCTCTTCCCCTAAAACCTATTTCTTATCTTCATGGAGAACCGATTATTCAACGGGAACAATCAAAAGTTGACCAAATGGTTATCAATGAAAGTCTTCAGTATGCGGTTATTGGAAAATTCTCTTACGGATGGCCTGAAATTAATGATCTCAGGAAACTTATTCCTAAGCAATGTGAATTGAAGGGCGACTGCAAGATTGGATTGCTTAGTAATAGGCACGTATTAATCCGGGCTACAATGCTGGAAGATTATGTGCGCTTACTATCGAAACTAGCTTTTTATATCACTCAAAGGGGTAGATCATACCCAATGAGAACGTTGAAGTGGGACCCAATGTTTCACCCAAAAGAAGAAACAACCACGACAATTGCATGGATCTCTTTCCCATCTCTTCCTCCAAACGTTTTTGGAGAAGAATCAATATTTTCTCTTGCTGCAGCAGTAGGGAGGCCCTTACAGGTGGATCTGGCCACAAAGAATAAAACTAGGCCTAGTTGTGTTAGGGTCAAAGTTAAGGTTGTTTTACTTCAGGAATTTCCGAAACGGATCAAGATATGTGTTAAGAAGGGTAGTGCGGAGGTCATGGAAAAATGGATACAAATCAAGTATGATTATGTGCCCAAATAATGCACTACTTACATGTTGCAGGGTCATGACGAAGAACAGTGTTACGTGAAGAATCCTGAATTATTTAAAGAAAAAACAGAAAAGATCACTAAGCCAAAGAAGGATGAGCAACAATTGGAGGCTGGGGAAAGCAGTCAGCAACAAATCGTGACGAAGGCAGACAATGATGGATTTAAAGAACAAAAAAAGAAAGGCGTGGGAAGGAAGGGTCAGCCAGCTCAGAGATGGGAGGCAGTGCGCATTAAAAACAAATTTGATACCCTTGAGGAGGATCACGATGAGAAGGAACAACCAACAATGCTGATAACAAAATTTCCAAAGAATCTCAACACTGAGAAACAAAGTGAAGGGATTCAGACAAATGGTGAGGAGAAGAAAAGTAATAGTGTAAAAAGCACTCGCAAGGGCAAAGAGGTGGTATCAATCTGCAGTGATGCGACAAATAAGAAAGAAAGCAGCATGGAGAAGAGGAGTGAGCTCAAAATTACAGAAGCAACAGTGTCACCAGGTCAAGAGGTCCCTAATGATATTGGGGAGGCTGGATCATCTAGCAAAACTCCAAGGCAGGAAATAGTACAGGAAGACAATTTTCAGAATGCAGCTAACATGGATGATGGTGAAGGGCTAGAGTATAACATTGCACATGTTAGCAAGGCTGGGGATCTTTCTCCTAGGAATAAAAACAGTCTAAAAGCCAAGCGAGGTAGATCCATAATACCTTTACAGGTAAAAACAAGGAGTAATAAGGGAAGGGCCATCAGCTGTGATCAATGATTGGTAAGGCTTTATTCTGGAATATAAGATCAGTTAATACCCAGAATGCTTTTGGGAGGTTAATAGATCTGAACAAAAAACATCAATTTTCATTCATTGCTTTAATGGAGCCTTTCCAAGAACCTTCAGAGTTAGATCATTTTAAAAGGCGACTTGGCTTTGACAATGCAATGGTCAATACTTCAGGAAAGATATGGACTTTTTGGCATCAAGAATGGGTAGTAAGTGTGGTAATTGACTCAACTCAACACATCACATTGGAATTCCTCCATGGCGAAGCTAGATTTCTTATCACTGCGGTGTATGCTAGATGCAATCCTTTGGAACGCCTGGAACTAAGGGAAGAACTTGAGGGTGTAGATTCACACAATACCCTCTGGCTTATTGGAGGTGATTTCAATGTTATACTGAATGAAGAGGAAAAGCTGGGTGGACTGGAGTTCACGCAGACAGAGGCTATAGATTTTGCACAGTGTATAAATAATTGTGCATTATCAGAAATCAGATTTACAGGGAGCAAATACACTTGGTGGAATGGTCATATTAATGAGGCAAGTGTATTCAAGAGACTGGATAGGATCCTGGTTAATGAGTCATTCTCTAGTAAGGCTCCGAGCTGCGAGGTACAACACCTGGTCAGATAGGGTTCGGATCATGCCCCATTACTGTTTGTGTACAGAATGGATGGAGAGCCAGTAGCTAGGCCATTTAGATTTCTTGACTTTTGGTGTAGGCATGCTAAGTTTTATGAGGTCGTAGAACAGAACTGGCATGTAGATTTCTCGGGAAGCCCTTTCTTGATTTTACAAGCAAAACTGAAGAAAATTAAAACAACATTAACTGTTTGGAGTAGGGAGGAGTTCGACAATATATATATTAAAAAGGCCACTATGGAAGACCTTATCCAAGTCAAAGAAGCTCAACTGGAGATGGATCCCACTCCAGAAAATAGGGCATAACTTAGCAAAACGTAAGCAGAGTTGAGAAGATATCTTAAATTGGAGGAGGAATTTCGGAAGCAGAAAGCAGGGATGCAATGGCTTACTCAGGGAGATAGAAACACTAGGTTCTTCCATTCTTATGTGAAAGGCCGAAGGAAGAAACTCCAGTTAAACGAGATAATGGACGCGTAGGGAGAAATGCATAATAGTCCATCAGAAATTGGACGGAAAGCAGTAGAATTCTACAGGGCACAGTTTGTAGAGAATAAAACGTGTAATGATTTCTCAATGCTAGAGTATATTCCTAAGCTCATCACAGAGGAGGAAAACTGGAGTATGACTAGAATTCCAGATGAAGAGGAAGTAAAGAATGCGGTTTTTCAGCTCAGTGGATCTAGTGCACCAGGCCCAGATGGGTTTTCTGGCATTTTTTCCCAAAAATATTGGAATATCATAAAATATGATATGACTATGGTGGTGAAGGCCTTCTTTTGTGGACAGGAATTGCCTAGGTACGTTACACACACTAATCTGGTATTGCTCCCCAAGAAGGAATTTCCCAAATCATTCTCGGATCTCAGACCAATCAGCTTGAGCAGTTTCATCAACAAGGACATATCTAGAGTGATCCATGATAGAATGGTGGGAGTACTCCCCAAACTCATCTCTAAAAACCAATCGGGTTTTGTCAAAGGGAGAAGCATCAGTGAGAATGTATTACTGGCTCAGGAGATTATCAGGGACATTAATAGACGAAGTAAACTTACCAATATTGTGGTAAAATTGGATATGACAAAGGCATATGATAGGGTATCGTGGATCTTCTTGACAAAGGTGCTAGGAAAATTTGACTTCTCGGGGATTTTCATTGATATGGTATGGAGACTCTTAGCTAACAATTGGTATTCAGTCTTGGTGAATGGTCAATCATATGGGTTGTTTCAATCCTCCAGGGGACTAAAACAAGGAGATCCTCTTTCACCTATATTATTCATCATAGTTGCGGAGGTATTGTCCAGAGGATTAAACAATTTACAGGAAGATATGGAGTTTAAGGAGTATGGTTTGCCGAAATGGAGCCCAAGAATAAATCACTTGGCTTATGCCGATGATTTGATTCTTTTCTGCTCTGGAGATAGAATATCCATCATTAAAATAATGAATATCTTGTGGAAGTATGAACAAGTCTCGGGTCAATTGATTAATAAGTCAAAGAGTTTTTTCTATTTGCATGAAAAAACCCCTTTAATATTCACTATTAGAATGAGAAAATTAATTGGAATAAGGCAAGGGGATTTCCCTTTCACTTATTTGGGCTGCCAAGTATACTATGGAAGGCCTAGAAATGGGTATTTTGAAGAGCTGCTCAGAAAAGTTTCAAGGGGAATTCTAGCTTGACAGAATAAATTCTTATCATATGGAGGAAGGCAGGTACTAATAAATCATGTTTTAAAATCAATGCCTATTCATCTTTTGTCGGTAATGAGTCCTCCCAAAGGAGTTATTAGGGCATTGCACCAGATCTTCACTAAATCTTTTTGGGGGAATTCATCAGCAGACAAGAGGAGACACTAGGTCAAATGGGATGATGAATGTTACCCAGTCAAAGAAGGAGGCTTAGGTTTCAGATCCTTATGGGACTTTAATAAGGCTTTGATGGCAAAATTATGGTGGAAATTTAGAACATCTATAGGTTCCTTGTGGTGTACTTACATGTGGAATAAGTACTGTAAGAAAGATCACCCTAACTTAGTATTTTCCAAGTCAGCCTCTCAGGTCTGGAGAATGATGACTAGTGTTCGAGAGGAAGTAGAACCCTTTATCTGGTGGCAGGTGAGAGAAAGTAAATGCAGCTTCTGGTATGACAATTGGACTAAGTTGGGTGCCTTATATTATCTAGAAGGAGAAGATGCTTCAACAGATGAAGTGAAAGTTAAAGACTTTATGATAGATAGGGCATGGAATGACAACCGTCTTGAAAAAGTTCTATCATCAGAGATGGCAACATACATCTCTCAGGACATCAGGCCAGCCACCATGGAGGCAATAGATAAAGTTTGGTGGCTGGGATGTCCTTCAGGAATTTTCACAGTTAGAACAACATTTCAGCTCTTAAGACATAAAAGAGAGACAGTGAACTGGGCACAAAAAATATGGGTGAAAGAACTACCTTATAAAGTATCCTTTTTTCTATGGAGGGTATTTAAGAGGCGCATTCCAACAGATGATATTTTGAAGAGCATGGGCATACCTATAGTTTCTAAATGCTATTGTTGTGGCATGGGCACTGAGGAGAATCTGAACCACCTTTTTCTAACAGCCCCCATAGCCTAAAAACTATGGAGGCAGTTTGCTACCTGTGCAGGATACAATGTGGGTGGTGGCCAACTCATTCTAACAATACTGGATTGGTGGGAATACACAGAATCACAGAAGGAAAAACAAATTTTGTATGCAATTCCAGCTATCATAATATGGGAGTTGTGGAAAAGAAAGAATTCAATCAAGCACGGGAAAGACGTATCCTACTGGAAGTTACAAGCAAATTGTCAGAGAACCATACAACAATTGATAAGAACCAAATTTCCTAATTGGAAGAGGGTGCCTATAGATTGGAATGTCAGTTATGAACTGCTCCAAAAATGTAGACCACCACTGGAAGCTATCATTGTTAGGTGGGTACCCCCTCAGGCAGGTTGGATAAAATGTAACACAGATGGGGCAAGCAGAGGAAATCCAGGGAAAAGTGCTTATGGGTTCAATATAAGAAATCAAGATGGAGATTTAATACATGCAGAATCAAACTATTTGGGGGAAGCTACAAATATCGTCGCGGAAGCCACAACAATAAAGGAAGCCCTAAATTTCTATGTGACACAGGGATTTGAAAAGGTACAGGTGGAGACAGACGCTTTGAGCCTTAAAAAAATAATAACACAAGAGTGGAAGATACCATGGGAAATCATAAAGGAAATCAAGGATATAAGACTATCTATGGAAAACAGAGATTATCAGATAAGTCACATATTCAGAGAAGCTAACCAGCTAGCAGACTACGTAGCAAACATAGCTATAGACAGAGAAGCAAGACAAATTTTTACATCATTCACACAATTACCCAGCACAACAAGGAGGATTCTAAACATTGACAAGCAAGGAATTCCATCATTGCGAATAAAGAAAAGGAATACTTCGTTACCCAGTACAGGTAATAACAACTAGATACAGAGTCTTAATGTTTGAACAGAATACATATTTACAGCAGGTAAGGTAAGAAAGGATAACTGTGCAAATAAGAGAAATTTCTAGCCTAATAGCCCCCAAAAAGTTGCACAAAATCAGCGAAAAGGAGAAGTCACAACCCGATTAGATTCAAGCATGCAACATCATCAACGCCATATCAAAAGCCAAGCGGGTGACCCGCCTTCTCCAGAAGGCTTTCTGCAAGAACAGAGGACATCAAACAGTGGAGAAGGGAGAAGAACAGGAGCGAGGAAACGGACACATACATGGACAAGGATGAGGAAGATGGTCTCGACTTCTTTTACTTTGGAACTACTGGAGATGACACCTGAAGATAGCAGAAACTGGTTAGCTAAGTGCATAAATCAACTCCCAAAACACACAAGATAGAACGTACCTTTGACAGCTTCAGCCAAAAAACACCATGAATGGACGGTGGAGGTAGTTCGACACCCAGAGGCTAAGGAAGAAGAAGCGTCGATGTGGCTCCCGTTGAAACATAGCGGCAGATGAGAGGAAGACGTTGGGGAGTCACATTTAGGAATGTAGATAGGGTTTCCTTTTTAAGTAAAAGGGTTGGTGTCTGTACCAACCCCCAACGGGTATGGGCTGAATGTAATGGGTCATTTGACCCAACCAAAATTTTGAAATAAAATGGGCCCTGGCCCGAAAATTAATTAAAAAAAATGATTTCTTTTGAGAAACTTTAATTTCCTAAAAAAGAAAAACTCGTATGACTTATGGGCTTCTATGCCACATGTGTATCTCTCATAATCTCTGCAAGATATGTACACACTGCACGTTATGACTAGTGAGCTTCCAAGCCAAACATGTTTTTATGGGTTTTATATCAAATTATGATATATGACCTTAAAGCTATTTCATTATATATTAGGAAGAATAATTAACACCGAAATAATGAATATCTGAACCTACGTTTGCCGATGTAGGATAGGAATTGTAGTGCCAGTTCGAACTACTCCTCTATGTTCCCTTGATAAAGGCTTAGGTATGTACTTTCATACCTAGCAAGATATGAGGTGGCTTAGCTGATTGAGCCAAAATCAAACTCCATATACTCTGCCCAATGTGGTTATGTTGGGTTAAACAAAATAGCATGATAAATTGTAAAATAATAAGACTATCCTTATTAATTAATTGTTTATGAAAGATGATTTTTGGCCAAGGGCAACCTCATAATTTTTAAAGCTATGTCTTACTCATGGTCTTTAGTTACGCAGTTTACTTTATGTTTCAATTATGTTTCATTTAGTTATGTTTCATTCAACCATTACAAGTACAATAAAATTTCATATATACTTACATTCCTTTTTGTAAAGGCCGCTGCATTTAAATTATGCAGATTCAAGTATTTAGGATGATTGAGTTATATGTTTGTCGCGTCCCATTTTTCCGCAAATCGGATCCACGACGTCTAGACAATTCTTTTTGGAATTGAAAGAATTGAAGAGTTGTTACCTAATAAATTAAGATGCATTAGAGTACCATTCTAGTTTAAAAAATAAATTAGAAGGATCTAAACTACCAGAAATCGGATAAGGGTTCAGGTTACCTCGAAGGAAAAGTGTTAGACACCCTTCGAGGTCCATAACTGTGGGTCCAGGCCGTATCTCACATTTTATGTGGGGTGAAAAATATTACAAGTAAGGTCTCTATTTTAAAATTATTCCAAATAAATACCTAAACGATTAAATATAAAAAAGACAGAATTAAAAAAAACAAATAAATGCAAAAGATAAAATGGACAAGTAAAACTAAACTACCCCAAATAGTTAAAAATAAATAAAAGAGAAAAATACTAAAACTAAACGAGTTTATTTCCACTCGGATCAGTACTCGGTTTTATTGTTCGGAAGACAAAATTAGATTTTGTCATTTTATAGCTTACTTGGCTTGTTTAGCCAAATGACAAAAATCAAAGTTTTTCTGTCCTATTATTAAGCTCGAGTTGTGTACATCATATTCGAGGGTCCTATATACTCTACCCCTCCTGGGTTTATTTATTATTAACCTAAGGTGCGATCTAAAAGAAATGTAAAAATACTACCGCCCTAAGAAGTGCCTATCGTTCCAACCTAGCTAATGTCGTAGAGGTATTGGACTTCTAATTTGGATAGGTTCTAAACTAAAGAAATCTAAAATTCCTAATTAGACACGTCGTCAGACAAAACAGATAGGACGAACAATTAGCACATAAATCTCAAATATGCTTCTAACTAACAAGCATGCTTGAAAACACACATAAATTGTGAAAGGCTTTGACACGCTACGTGCAGTGGCGAAGCCACATACTAATTAGGGGTTCATCCGAACCACCTTCGACGAAAAATTATACTATTTATATATGGTAAAAATAATTTTTTTATTGTATATATAAGATGTCGAACCCCCATTGATTAGTTCATGTGTCTACTACTTAAAATTTTAAAATCCCTTAAAGAAAATTTTGACTCCGCCACTGACTACGTCATCACAAATTAACATTCAAAGGCATGCACTGTAACACCCCGTATTTTCCACATGATAGTACCATTTATATGACACTTGATGCCGCCTTGCGGTATAGGTGGTGGA
>JBCEWC010017309.1:0-12582 GCA_038996855.1 Solanum aculeatissimum
GCCACCATCTATCTACCTTTATGTTTATGTATTTACTTTCTTGACTTGAGGGTGAGCCTCAAAGCTTGTCGAGGCCCTGCTCTTCTATGTAGAGGCATATATTTGACAAATCTTACTCTTGTATGCTAGACTTGTATGTTGGATATTCGGCTTTGTATTGTGATACTATGCTCTCTTTGATCTATGATTATGCTCTCATTTTATGATTTTTGGCTTATATTATCATGATAAGATTGTGGCTTGAATGTTAAGTATGATGTATAACTATGTGCTATGTGCAAGTATGTTTCTCCCATTCCCGAATTGCCCCCATAGCTTGAGTCACAAGTCCCTAAAGCCTTAGAGCTTATGTGCTACATGCTTTAGTTTCCACGTTTCTGAACCGATGATGAGTGTAGTGATGCTATGATGGCTTGATCGAGGGTCTTCGGGTCCTCTTTCGCCATGTCACATCTAGGCCCCTATCCGGGTCGTGACAGATAAATGCTCACCTTACCATGTTGAATGAGCACACAACCCAACCAAATATGAGAAGTATCACAATACACCATAAACCCACATAAGTCATTCGGTAGAGTCAAAATAAAAGCCGATATGAGTCAATCCTTCAAAGTTTGAAAACTCTTCTCACACTCATCTGACCATATGAACTTGGCCTTCTTTTGAGTCAACTTAGTCAACGGAGACGCAATAGATGAAAACCCTCAAACAAACCTTAGATAATAACTAGCCAACCCAAGAGAACTCTAAATATCATAAGGATTCAACAGTCTAGGCCAATTCCTCACTCCCTCGGTCTTTTTTAGGTAAACTTCAATACTATCACTGGACACTACATGACCAAGGAAAGCTACTTCACCTAACCAGAACTCACACTTACTAAACTTGGAAAATAATTACTTTTCTCTCAAAGTCTGAAGAACCAACCTCAAATGATCAATGTGCTCCCGCTCACTTCAAGAATAAATCACAATATCATCAATGAAGACAACTACAAATCTATGAAGAAAAGGCTTGAACACCCAATTTATAAGGTTCATAAACATAGTTGGAGCATTAGTCAAACCAAATAACTTCACCAAATGAATCATTGATCCTTGGCAACAGATATTTATTATTGATAGACAGTTTATTCAACTGGCGGTACTTGATACACATCTGAAGTGACCCATCTTTCTTCCTTATAAATAACACAAGAGCACCCCAAGGAGATATACTTGGCCTGATAATACCCTTCTCTAAAAGATCCTTGAACTCTTTCAATTCAATCGAGGCCATACGATAAGGAGGAATGGAAATAAGCTGAGTATCCAAAAAGAGATCTATGCCAAATCGACTTCTCTATCGGGAGGAATACCAGGCAAGTCCTCTGAAAAAATATCTAAAAACTCATCAACCACCGAAACTGACTCAAGAGTAGATGACTCAAATTCCACACCCCTAACCCTCCCAATATGATAAATATATCACTTAAAAATCATTCTTTAGGCCTTTAGATAAGAAATAAACCAACCTTTAACAATAAAGTCCCTACCCTTCCATTCCAAAACAGGCTCATTAGGAAACTGAAACTTAACCTTTCGGGTTCTACAATCAATAGAGGCATATAAAACATGCAACCAATTCATCCCTAGAATAATATCAAAATCAAACATCTCAAGCTTTATAAGATCACAAGGAAGGACCTTATGCAAGACTGAAATAGGACAACCCCAATAGACCCTTCGAACAATAATAGATTCACCCATGGGAGTATAAACTAAGTAGGGATCCCTCAAACTTTTAGGACTCAAACCAAACTTAACAGCCAATAGAGAAGTCACAAAATATAGATTTGTACCTAGATCAATCAAAGAATAAGAATCAAAATCAAAGACTTTTGACATACCAGTCACTACATCTGGAGCCTCTTCAACTTCCTGGCGAGTACGCAAAGCATAGAACTTGTTTTTCCATAGGACAACACCTTGTTGACCTTTGGGTTGGCCCTGACCACTAGGGACCATTTGATATTTCTTCAGAGCTTTGGGATATTCAAACAATTTGTTACCCATCTCACCATACCCAAAATAAGCACTTGAACCCTACAAACACCTCCTTGGATGGTTCTTTCCACATTTTTCATATTTGGGAAGACCTGGTACACCTTCAACCTGTGCCTTGGGAGGGGGAACTCTGTCATTGGTAACTGTAGTATTTGAACCTTGACCCCGCTAGAAGCGACTATATCCTCCACTACTCCTAGAGTTGTAAAACCCACCATCACAACGGGCCCTCTTAGCATCATCCACCTTCTTTTCCTTGAGTTTCTCCCCTTCAATATGTTTAGCATAAGTCATGAGCCTGAATATGTCCATATCCCAAATAATCAGTATTACGACACTCTTTCACAACAAAATCAGAGATCCCATAAATAAACTTGTGTATTTTTGCACGTGGGTCAGCCACTTACATAGGAGCATACTTTGAGAGCTTAGTAAACTTAAGGGAATAGTCCCTCACAGTCATGACACCTTGTTTGAGATTTATAAACTCTGCCATTTTGTCCTCCCTAAGTTCAAGAGGAAAGAAAATAGTCCAGAAAAGAAAACTTGAACTCTTCCCATCCAACCTTGGTGTCAGCAACCCTCTCAACCAACCACTAAGTGTACTACATCTGAGCCACATCTTTTAACTGATAAGCAGCTAGCTCATATTTCTCCTCATAAGTCACTCCCATAATATTCAACACTTTAGTGAGTTCATCAATAAATTATTATACATCCTCGTCAGCTTTTGAACCATAGAACTCTGGAGGATTCATCCAGGTAAAATCTCTCACTCTAGTGGTAGCAATCTGAACTTGAGGAGGATGATGGGTCTGGCTAACCTGATTGGTCACCACTTCATCAAGTAGGGAAACAATAGTCCTGAACTCATCATGAGTAACTAGCTCCCCTATAGGCTCTTGAGAGATTGGGTCCTCATTAACTGGGGCCTGCCTAGGTAAAGGAGCTCTACATGGAGGTATCTTTTGAAATAGTACCAATAACATCATTAGAGTCATGAAGTCTAAATATATGGTCCATAACTACATATAAGAAAAGAAGAAGTGAGACAATTCCCAAAATGTCACCATAGCCTCCCACTCATAAGTACGATGCACTTCACACCTATGAATAGGACTCTACTTGACATGGCATGTTGGACTCCAAGGATTATTTATAAACCTAGTGCTCTGATACTATGTTTGTCACGACTAGAGAGTAGGGCCTAGAAGTGACACCGCAAATAGGAGCCCGAGAGTCCCCAAAACAAGCCGCATAGCACATATCCCTACAATATAGATTCGGAAGAGTGTAAATATATATTTAAACATATAGTTCTATGAAGCAGGTAAGAATGACTCATGTTATGGGGATATCATATGGATAGGGATTTACATGGATTCAAATAGCACAGAGCACATAAAACTAGGGATGGGTAAGGAGGACTGAAGTTATGGGGATATCATGGGACCTAGAACTTTCCATATCATCTCATAACACATAATCATATCATTCATAAATAATACGTAACCATAATATCTCAAAGATACACATAGCATAATCTTTATGATAGACTATAAGATATAAAATAATGCCTTTAGTCTAGAATAGGTCGGAGGCCAAGACACGTCACGGGCTCACCCTCAAAGTAAAGACATAAACATCATAATTATAGTAGATAGATAGAAGTTGGCTTGTCCTTGGATGATAAGACTCACCACAAGAAACTTTCTGTCAATCAAGTTAGTCATCAATAGGCGGAAGATAGTAGTCTCTGATCCCTACATGGTTATATTATGTAGGCAAAAGAGTATGTGTTAGTACATTTGAATGTACTATGTATGTAGACATCCAATGCATAGGAACATGAATAACCTATAAATCAATGTTAGATGACAATGGCACATATATAGAAAAAAATTATATAAGAAAGGATATCATAACAATATGCTTTAATCCATGATGGATGAATGCTTAGTCATATAACATAACAGGTATGGGACCTCAACCGACATAAGACCAAGTGAGCTATAATTTGGAACTTTGTCGCCTTCCCCACAATGGATAAAGAGGTGATCTACTTGCTGAAAGTAGATCTATATATAATCATCCCTAAAAGTGGCATAAACATGAACCTATGTTCGGCACATAGTTTGACGGAAAAGAGTGAGGACCCTTGGGTATAATCCTCCCTGCCTCAAATCCCTCAGAGCTAAGTCTTCATTGCATAAGAATAAATACATATATATATATATATATAAGTTACTTTGATAGAGGATAAGTATTTGAAAACATAATCATGTATCATTGAGCTAGAAGCCAAATCATACTTGTGCATACTTGGGGAAAAATCAAATAAAACTTCATGTCGTACTTCAATGCTTAGGAATAGCTCCATTAAGGACGTAGATATGACAAAGGAGTAAGGACCCTTGGGGATAGCCCTCCTTGCCTCTAACCTCAATTCTATGCTCTTTCAAACATATATATTTGGTGTAAAACACCCATCATTGTTCAAAGAGACATGTCATAGACATTATGTGATCACATTTTTTTCATAACCCATACATTACTTCAGAAACATAGTCATAAACATATTGGGACTTAGCCCACAATAAATACATCATAGAATCCAATACTCAAGTATGCAATGTCAATAATGATGATGAAATAACAAGGTAAATTACAATTCATAGGTTAATACTCATAATAGGAAGAATCCATATGAAATTCAAAATTTAAATCAATAATTAAAACTCAATAAACATTACCCATGCATAGATATAAAACTTGAAGGGACTTGCATAATTGGACCTTCATAATAACAATGTAATTCATCATAATTGGGCAGAATTCACTTTAAAATCAAGAATTAAACACTGCTCATACTTCAAATTAATCAAATCATTAATAAATTTAAAGACCCATAATCAATTGAAGCTTTAATTCATAAATTAAGTAGTAAAAAAACTTTTGGGGTCTTCTTGGTTGAAAGAGGGCCATGAATCAATCTCACATACCTTTGATGGCCAAGAAGAATGGAGAAAAAATTGAATAAAGAAGAGAGTCTTCCCTTAATCCCCAAGCTAAGCCTTCACTAGTCTACTTTAGAAGAGTTCTTAAGAGAGAGATTGAGTAAATTCTAAGTGTATGAATTGAGTTTGAAAGATAATTGAAGAGTATAAGTCTTATGAGAGTTTCAGGATAGGTTAGAAAGTCACAAACGACCCTTAGGACTAGCCAAAATTACAAGAATGCCATTAATGAAACATAAGTCAAAAGGTTGCCAGGGTTCTCGTGTAAAGGTCTAACGGACCGTGTAGAGGCACACGGATCGTGTACTATCCCATTAGGTCACACTTAGGCAAAATCTCACTGATAAAGTTACAAGACGGTGAGTCCATACTTAGAAACTTCTCACACTAACACCCTTATGGGCCACCACATGATCCATGTAGTGTCACATGACCCGTGCAATGGTTTGTGTCACTTCCCTTGGTCAAAATTCCATCATGGATAACTCCCACTAACCGCCTTCTGACCCATCAAGTGTCAAATGGACTGTTTGGGTGTCCGTCTAGGTGACATGAGCTCTGGAACGTGAACCTTATACTTAGAACTATTCCTTAGGATGAGACCTTCACAAAAAACTTCACCACACCTCTTGGGAGGTCATACGATACCCCCATATGGACCATCACGTGGCACACCACCCGTTTGGGGTCTCCTGGTGCCCTGCCTTAGCCAAAATCTCAAGTATAATCCCTGCCAGGCATCTTTACAAAAATGGAGATAACTTCTCCATCCAAATTCGGAATCAAGTGAAATTTTATGTGTTGGAAAGATAACTCAAATATATTCAATTTTATAGGTTATATACCACCCATTTATTCTTGTGCTAAGAGATATTACCAGTTAAAGTTGACTCTTCCAATGGTTCTTAAGAAAAACTTAACCAATGCAATCCTCTTGAACATGGATATATAAGGGAGAGTCATGGTGATCATTAACCACTCAAAATGAGTTCAAAATCAGTGTAAAATACATCGACAAGGATTTCCAAAGTCTGAGTCCTTTCACATATAGGCCAACTATTATATATGATGATGCATGCTATATGATGGAGTTTTACTTTGCAAATGGTTTCCCTGTGTCAACGTAGGAGGTTATGTTGGATTCCGTGTAGTATCTCACATGGTATTATATATTGGTTACGATCCATTCTCACAAAGTACCATCTTTATGATTTTGTCTTTATGCATGCTTAAGCTCATATAAATGTTACCTTTACCGTTCCATGCATTAAAGTGATTAAATTATGGACAATGGCATCATAGTTTCATAATTGCATTTCATCTCACATACTTAGTACATTCTAAAAGTACTAAGTCATATTCACCTACATGATATCACTATGTAGGGATCGGTGTTTCTTCTTCCCTAGCTCATGGCTAGTTCTACTGACGCTTCAAGACTAGTTTTGTTATGGTGTGCCCTTAGTTTGGGTCTCCATCTATTTCCTTTCATGATATGTACATTTTATACATGATGTATATTTTTTACTTTTTTAAACTGGAGACTTTTAATTTTTATGTTTAAATTTTGAATCTTTTCTATTTGAGGGAAATCGATCGTTTACCTGTTCCCATTGAATCATGTTCTAGATGGTATATTTATGAATGATAATGCATGTTTTTAGATGTTTCTTTTTTACTCAAATGATGTCCCTTAGACCCTATACCATTTTAATTCCACAATATATATGAGTTTTTACCTAAGAATGTTGGTTGTGCTAGATGGCTTGGATGAGGTGTCTACGGGTGTCTCATTTGCTATGTTATGACTTGGACCTAGGCTTGGGTCATGACAAACTTTGTATCAGAGTATGAGGTTTTTAAAATACTCCTTAGATGTCCAAACATACCTTGTCAAGTAGAGTCTCGTTCAAGGTGTGAAGCACGCCACAACCTTGAGTGAGAGACTATGAGACATTTAGAAATGTCTTTCCTTATTCATCATTGATGTCATAACTTTAGAGTTGACTAAGGTTATCCTATAACTAACAATGTTCTCATTGATATTTCTAGATCATGCTACCACGAAGAGCTACAAAACTAAGAAACACACCATAGCAATAAGCCCCTCTATTGCAACAAGATAATGGGGTGTATCATGTGGAGTTTAGAGCCACATTCACTATGATAGCCAAATCTTTGGCTAACAAGCCAATCGGGAGATTGATATCCCTCCCCAAGTGTCTACTCTGTCTATACGGGTTAGATATTTCATGATCATATGCCCCTCAGAGTTCCACAGCTCTAAGGTGGAAGAGAATCTTATCGACTTCATAGATGAGGCTTACTAGATTGTTATCGTAATAGGAGTTCCCTCAGAATAAAAGGTTGAGTTGGTCGTATACCAACTAAAGGGGGGTGTTAAAGATATGGTATGAACCATAGGTGGAGGAAAGGGGCCAAGAAGTGGGTCCAATTAAGTAGAAAGAGTTCAAGGGTGCCTTCTTGGATGGGTTCTTTCCACTAAACCTTAGGGAGGCCAAAGTACAAGAGTTCATCAACCTCAAACAAGGGCACATGAGTGTGTGAGAGTATTCTCTCAATTTCATTAAACTCACCAAATATTCCTCTTTCATGGTAGTGGATCTAAGGGCCCATATGAGCAAGTTCATATCAGGCATATCAGACTTAGTGTAAAAGGAATGGAAGACCTCCCTACTTATGAAGGAGATGGACATATCCCAGTTGATGACTTAAATCGAGTAAACAAAGGAGGAGAAGTTGAGAGAGAGAGCTAGAGAGTCCAAGAGGGCTCAGGTTGACAGTGAGAGATATTCTCACCAAAGGACAAAAGGCCACAACAAGTTCCAAGGTGGCCAAAAGCAAGGTGGATAAGGATTCACCAACACTTCTCCACCCCAATCTATTAAGTACAAGGGGGTAGCTTCAAATCTGCAAACTCCCAATTTCCCCAAGTGTGGAAAGCCCCACAAAGGGGAGTTCTTGGGCGGTTTAAACAAATGCTTCACGTGTGGAAAGCCCCAGTACAATGTAAAAGATTGTAGGATTACAGTTACAAGACCCCAAGGCCAAGGTAGGCAAGATCAAGGTTCCCCAAGGAATAATCGATTCTATGCTCTTCATGGCCACCAAGAAGTTGAAGAGGCTCTAGATCTTGTTACCGGTATGTTGAAAGTTTATAATCTTAATGCATATGAATTGTTAGATCAAGGGAAAACTTGTCTTTTGCAACTCATTTCCTTGCTAATAGATTTCATGCATGTCCCTAAACCCTTAATTATCCTTTTGAAGTGTGTACCCCCATAGGAGAGTCTATTATTGCACGAAGGGTCTATAGAAATTATCTCATTTCCCTCTTGTATAAAGTTGTCCCTTGTGACTTAGTAGAACTTATCATGATTGACTTTGATGTTATACTTGGAATGGATTGATTACATACCTCTTATGTCTCCATAGATATTTAGACCCGTAGAGTCAATTTCCAATTTCCAAATGATTCTATTCTCGAGTGGGAGGGTAGAAATTCTTCATGTATAGGTTGCCTAGAAAATGATCTCTAAGAGGTACATATATCATATAGTGAGGGTTAAAGATATCATTTCCAAAGTTCCCCCTCTTGAGTCGATTTCCATTGTCACTAAGTTCCTTGATATCTTTCTAGATGAGTTACCCGGTGTTCCTTTCGAAAGGAAAATAGATTTTGGCATAGACCTCCTACCCAACATTCAACCAATCTCTATTCCTCCTTATAGAATGGCACCCATGAAACTGAAAGAGTTAAAGGAACAATTGAAGGATTTGTTGCAAAAGGGTTTTATTAAGTCTGGTAAGTCTCCATGAGGTGCTCCGATTTTCTTTGTAAGAAAGAAGGGCATGTCACTTAGAATGTGTATAGACTACTAACAACTCAACAAAGTCACCGTTTTCGAACAAGTATCAAAATTTGATAAGTGTGAATTTAGGCTAAGTGAGTTTGACTTCCTTTGGCATGTAGTATTGAGTGATGGCATTAAGGTTGACCCTAAAAAGACAAAAACAGTGAGGAATTGGCCAAGGACATTGACTTCTATGGACATTACAAGTTTTTTGGGCCTAGTTAGGTATTATAGGAGGTTTGTTGAAGGTTTTTCCTCCATTTCATCCCCATTGACCAAGTTGACTCAAAATAAGGCAAAGTTTATGTGGGCGGATAAATGTGAGAAAAGTTTTCAAAGCTTGAAGGATCGATTAACTATGGCTTCAATCTTGACCTTGCCAGAGGGAAATAATGGGTTTGTTGTTTATTGTGAAGCCTTAAAAATTGGGTTGGGGTGTGTATTGATGAAATATGGTAAGGCAATTTCCTATGCCTCAAGGCAATTGAAGGTGCATGAGAAAAACTATCCAACTCATGATCTTGAACTTGCGTTCATGGTATTTGCATTGAAAATTTGGTATCACTACTATTATGGGGTGCATGAATAAATCTTCACTGATCATAAGAGCCTTCAATATGTGTTCACCTAAAGAGATATCAACTTAAGGCAACAAAGGTGGTTAGAGATTCTCAGGGACTATTATATGAGTGTGAAGTACCACTTGGGTAAAGACAACGTGGTAGCCGACACCCTTAGTAGAGTTTCTATGGATAGTGTGTCTTACCTAGAAGATGATGGAAAAAAATAGTTAGCCGAAAAAGACCATAGGTTGGCAAGAATGGGGATAAAGTTGAATGAATTTGGTAGTGGTGGGTGATGGTCTTACATGCGTCTAAATCTTCTTTAATCAAGGATGTTAAGTTTAAATAAGACCTTGACCTGCCTTAGTTTCTCTTACAAGGGAGAGATGGTGTACTTCTATATCAAGGGAGGTTGTGTGTTCCAAATGATAGTGAGTTAAAGAAATTTATATTGCAAGAAGCTCAAAGCTCTTCTTATTCCATTCATCCCGGTTCTACAAAAATGTATAGAGATTTGAGGGAGGTCTATTAGTGGAACGAGATGAAGAGGTACATTGCCAAGTTTGTGTTTGAGTGTTCCAATTGCTAAGAAGTCAAGGTTGAGCATCAAAGGCCCAGTGGCCTAGCTCAAGATATTGATATTCCTGCTTAGAAGTTGGAAGAAGTCAATATGGACTTTGTAGTGGGGTTTCCTAGGACCAAGAAGTACTTTGATTCCATATCGGTGATAATGGATCGAATGATAAAGTTGACTCACTTCTTACTGGTAAAAATGACATTTAGTGCCAAATAATATGCTCAATTGTGTATCCAAGAATTGGTGAGGTTTCATGGCATTCCATTATCCATTATATCGGATTGAGGTGTCCAATTTACCTCTCATTTTTGGAAATCTTTCCAAAGGGGTCTTGTCTCTAAGGTAAAATTAAGTACTGCTTTCCATCCCAAAATTAATAGTCAAGCCAAAATAATAATTAAAACATTGGAAGATATGTTGAGAGTTTGCATGTTGGAGTTCAAAGGAAGTTGGGATGAGCATTTTTCTCTCACCGAGTTTGCCTACAACAATAGCTTTCATTCAAGCATGGAAATGGAACCATTTGAGGCATTGTATGGTAGGTGGTGTAGATCACCTATTAGGTGGTTTGAAGTTGGTGAGATGGCTTTACTAGGATTGGACTTAGTCATGGACTCAATGGAAAAGATGAGGCTCATAAGAGAAGTTGAAAATGGTCCAAAGTCAGCAAAAGTCTTACTCTGATATGAGGTGGAGGGACCTTGAGATCAACATTGGTGATTGGGTCTATTTGAAGGTATCCCCCATGAAAGGTGTGATGTGGTTTGGAAAAATAAGGAAATTAAGCCCTAGGTATGTAGGGCCTTACAAGGTAGTGAGAAGAGTGGGAAAATTGGCATATGAGTTAGAGTTACCTATGGAAATGAATTTGATTCATCCGATTTTTCATATATCAATGTTGAGAAAGTTCATAGGTGATGCAAACTCTATAATCCCCTTGGAAAACATGAACATTGAGGAAACTTTGAGTTATGAAGAGGTACTAGTTGAAATCATACACCAGAAAGTAAAGAGATTAAGGAACAAAAAAGTTGCATCTGTTAAAGTGCTTTAGAGGAATCAACAAATTGAAGGAACAACATGGGAAGCGGAAGAGGAAATGATGAAGCGTTACACGTATCTTTTTCACTCTATTCAAGCCTAAAGTATTAAGTTATTCTTACCCAAAACCTCTAATTTCTTGCATTTCAGATTTGCATGATGCATGCACTTATTTCACATTTATGGAGTGTTTTAAAACATATTTTAAGTATGGATTTTGAAATTTTCATAAGAGGATATTTATATTGCATTTTTGCATGCATGTTGGGTTGTTAGGTGATGTTCAACTCTTTAGAGCCCATGTTTAAGTACATTCGGGGGACAACTGTTCCGAAGGGGGAGATATTGTAAGGACCCTCAAGTTAGGGGCCTAGAAAGCGCAAAAACGTTGTACTTGGAAATTTTTAGGACTCATTTCACAAGTCCACTTCATGGCCCATGGTTCAAACCATGAGCCATAGACCAGGTTCGTGAATGAGGGCCTTAGGAAGTTGAAATTTTGACTAAGTGTAAAATGATCTACGAAGACCATAAATGTCCCGTGGAAGGAAACAAGCTCCATAGATTGAATCATAGGTGTGAACTCTAGACATGAAGGAAACTTGGAGTTTTTGGAAGGTAACCCACAACCAATAGATATGAAGGAAGTTGCTACTGCCCATGTCCATTGGTGATGGTGGGAAGTTTATGATAATCAGTGTCTAAACGTTCTAGGAGCAATTGATCCAAAGCAAAACAAAAAAAGGAGCAAAGAAACACTTCACGCGAAGGTTCACGACCCGTGGTACTCTTGATGGGTCGTGAAACTGCTCGTCCAGGTGAAGGCAACGAATTGTGTCATCAAAGACCACTCCATGAGCCTTTGCACAACTTGTGGTGCACTCCACAAGTCGTGAAGGTTCTCGTGAGAGGCACCAAGTCAGTGAAGACATAAGAAGCTACAAGGCAAAGTGCAAGACTGTCGTTCACGACTCGTGTACACCTTCATGAGTCGTGAAGGTGTGCGCGAAGAGGGGCTGATTTTGAACAGTTTTTGCACCAAGGAGAGGATCACGGAAGACATTACTGGTCATACAAAGGACCATGAGTCGTGGTCCAGTACGTGAAACCTTCAATGACTGGAAATCCAATTTGAATTAGGATTCCTTTTCCTACTTAGTTTAGGCTTACTTTTTCTACTCGTCTTATGATTGTTTTAAAACTATAAATAGAGCTAGGTTTTTATTTATTTGATACAACTGGTACCCCACGACTTGGGGGCTGCTAAGACTCGAATTTTACATCACTTTTCCAGTAATTTTCCCTTCAAAAACGCAGGTGGACAGTGAATAAATTTCCAGCAACTTTAGTTGCTCGTCTTGATTATTGTTTGGAGTTTAGATCAAGAGTTCGTCTCTGAATTCTTCATGTGACTTCAACAACTGATTTAATCTCTCTTGTAAGTGATTTAACCATGAATTTCAA
>JBCEWC010017310.1:0-12581 GCA_038996855.1 Solanum aculeatissimum
ATTTGGTATGGTAATGGTATCAAATTTTTAGATACCGAATACCGAAATTACCATACCGAATTTTCAAATACCGTACCATGCCCACCCCTAGTAAAGGCTTTACTAGCATAGTAGATTGGATGTAGGATCTTTTCTCTTTGTTGCTACACCAAGTGCAACCCCACTTACATTGCACATAATCTCAAAAGGCTGAGTCTAATCCAGTGTAACAATAATAGGTGCTGAGATCAACCTCTGCTTCAACCCTTCGAATTCTTTGAGACATGCTTCATCTAATATGAACTTTACGTCCTTCTCTAGTAACTTGCACAATGGTGTGCAATCTTTGAGAAGTCTTTGATGAACCTCCAGTAAAAGCCTGCATGCCCCAAGAAATCCTCACACCTTTAACAGATGTAGGTGGAGGGAGATTTTTTATCACCTCAACTTTAGCCTTTTCAACTTTAATACCTTTGATGGAGATTTTGTAACCAAACACTATACCTTTTTTCACCATAAAAAGGCATTTCTCCCAGTTTAGCACAAGATGACACTCTTTGCACTACTTCAACACATCATGTAGGTGATTTAGGCAATTATCAAAAGAGTCTTCACCAACATTGCAATCATCCATAAATACCTTAATCATCTCCTCTACCATATCAAAGAAGATAGAAATCATACATCTTTGGAACATAGCTGGCGCATTGCATAGTCCAAAGGGCATACTTTTAAATGCGAATGTGATATATGGACAAGTGAAGGTGGTCTTCTCTTGATCTTATAGAGCAATGGAAATTTGATTGTAGTTTGAATAACCATCAAGAAAATAGTACCAACCTTTGCCTGCCAATCTTTCTAGAATCTAGTCCATGAATAGCATAAGGAAGTAATCTTTCTCATTAGACACATTCAACTTATGATAGTCTATGCAAACCCTCCAACCAGTGACTAGCCTCATTAGGATTAGGTCATTGCTTGCATTGGGAACCACCATGATACCTCCCTTCTTTGGAGCATATTAGATAGGACTTACCCATTTATTGTTTGCAATAGGATAACCACACCAACATCTAACCACTTAATAACCTCCTTATGCATAACCTCTTACATGGGTGTATTGAGAGGCCTTAAGTGCTCAATACTTTCTTTGTAATCCTTGACAAGTTGAATTTTGTGAGTGCAGATATCTGGGGGAATTCCAACAATATTTACAAGCATCCATCTAATAGCCCATTTGAAGCGCTTAAGGAATGAAACCAACCCCCTCTACCTGTCCATCATCAAGGCCCACCGCAATAATTAGTGGTAGAGTGTTGTTTTTTCTAAGAGATACATACCACAAATAAGCTAGAAGAGCCTTCAACTCTAAGATTGATAACTCTTCAATGGATGGTCTAGTAGGTGGAGTCTCAGGATTTTTCAAATCCAACTCAAGCTTTAGTGGATGCCTGTAATAGCCTTGAGCCTAAAGTGCATTCACCATCTCATCATCGCCTAGAATACCGTCACTTTTGAAATTTATCAACATAGCTGAAAGTGTTTCGACATCCAACCTTTCTTCAATAGGAATTGTTGGTTGCACTTCATCAATACTTTTAATCACAAAGATAATGGTTTTCTACTAGAGCTCTTATAGTGTCTAGGAATGGTCTTCCAAAGATGATTAGAACATCAAAGTCTACCTTATAGTTAAGAATCACAAAGACTATAGGGAATATGACATTTTGAACACGAATAACGACATTATAAAGTATACCTACAGGCTTCTTGACTGTTCAGTCTGCCATTAACAACCACATAATAGTCATAGTGGGGGCTCCTAATCCCAACCATTTGTACACTGTAAGAGGCATTAGGTTTATGTTGGCTCCCAAATCACATAACACCTTTGCAAAGTTAAATACTCCAATGGTGCACGAAATGGTGAATGCCCCAAGGTCTTCTTTCTTCTTCACAAGTGATCTAGTGACAATGGCTCTGTAATGGTGAATTTTATGTGAAAGATATTGACTCACCATCCTCTTCTTCACAACTAGATCCTTCATGAAATTATCATACCTAAGAATTTTCTCTAATGCATTAACAAGAGGAAGATTTATCGACTATTGCTTCAGCATAGAGATAAAGTTCTGGAACTTGCCCTCCTCATTCTTCTTCTTCAGTCTCTGAGGGAAAGATGGTGGAGGCTTTGCTATGGGAGTCAGTGTTTCAGGGTTTGCCTTCTCTCCTCCCATATCACCTTTGGGCTATCCTTCTCTATTCTCGGGCTATGTATTTCTCTTTGCTATCTCCTTATTCTCTCTGACATCATCATCTACCACTATAGGCATTGGTGGGTCTATGGTTTGCTTTCCACCCCAAGTCATCATTGCCATGCAATGCCTATCATTTTATATATTTTACACCATGTTGTTTGGTTGTGTACCCTTTTGGCATTGGTTCAACTTTGAAGACATCTGCTAAATTATTGCTCTAATTGATCGATAGCAACAACATGTGACTTAATTTTTTGGTTGATACCTGATATGTTTTCTTTCATCTTTTTCAAAGTCTCTTCCAGTGCATCCACTTTCTTGAGTAGTTTTTCAAATATCTCCTCAATTCTCGAACTACCAACTCCACTATCATGATTTGAGGGTGGAACATATAATCCATTCCTATAATTATGATACCCATCTCTATGTGCCCAGTCACCATCTTTATCTTGGGCCTTTTTTCTATCATACTAGCCTCCCCGATTGTTATTGTTAGTGCAGTAGTTACTATCTCTATTGAAGTTTTGACCTTGATTTTCTTGACCTTGACGCTAATAGTCTTAATTGGATCCTTAGGTATTAGTCTGGAACCCCCTCATCTGATCATTAATGAAGCATGTATCTTCCTCATAGTTGAAGCCATCGTAGATTATTGCCCTTGCCTATGGACTTATTAAACTAACTCGCTCTTGGTTTTGCTTCATCACTAGTCCAACATTAGTGTTAATTGGGGATAGCTCTAGGAGTACTTCATGGTTGATCTTTTCTTGCTCCAAATTTGTGAAAACTGAGAAGGAGCTCCTTGTCATTTTCGTGTATCTCATGCCCCATGCTTGTTTGGTCTTGGCTACCTTTTTAAGTCTCTGGGTAGCCTCTGCAAAAGTACAATCCACAAAAGATCCTCCAGTTATAGTGTATGTTGTAGCCTTGTTGTTGACGTCCAATACTTTGCAGAAGATCTCCAATAAAGAATTATCTGTAATTTTGTGATCTATAACACTCCTCAAATACTTAAAAATCACTCCCATATTGCACTAATAAACTCTCCATGTGTCTCTTGGATGTTGTTGATGCGGTCCTTGAGCTTCAACTTCTTAGAGGTTGGAGAGAACCTCTCCAAGAAAGCTTTCTGCATTTCTGCCTATGTAGATTTTGAGTTAAATGGGAGTTTTGATAACCATCTTGTTATTTCTCCAGTCAAAGAAAATGGGAAGACATGGAGCCCCATGGTATCCATGGACAAGTTTTGGTTTCCATTATGCTCTTACAGACGAACAACATATTATGCAAGTGGTTATATGGATCCTCATAAGGTAACCCCAAAAATAATCATCGATGTTGTAACATCTATAACAACCTGGTTGATATGACGAACTTGGTATCCGACGAAAGTGGAGGTAATACTATGGTGCCTGTGATGTCAACTGCAATTGGATCAAGTCAATAGTTGTTCCATGCACCAACCCGATCTCTTTGCACTGGAGGATGATTCACCTCTCGAGGTGAAGGTGGATTTGGTTCGTTTAAGAATGGGTTTTGACATAGGTTTTGCTCTTATCTCTAGAGCAACTCTATGCGTCTTCTACACTATGAGCAGTGTTGTCTTGGGCCATTCTTCTCAAGGCTCTTTGTAGCTCAGGATCGGATGGTATCAAGGGACTGCCTCAACTACGTGTGCTGGACATAAACTGTACCTATATACTGTAAAAGAACAAAAACAACTACATACGTAAAAAAACAAAAATAAGAATTAATCTCAAATCACTTCAACTAAACTAATCTAAAATCCATATTCCCGACAAAGATGCCAAAATTTGATTACACCCAAATTACACCTCCCAAACAAAACGTAAGTGATCGTTGTCAAATATAGAATCTAACTATGGTTAGGATCTATCCCACGAGGAAAATGATCTACACTTAGAGTAGTCAAAGCAAATTCGAGTAATTAATCATCTTATTTCAAGAGGAGGGATTTATAGTTGAATAAAATAATAAATAAAATCTATTCTAATGTCAAATTATATACAAGTATTACAAAACCAATGAGAAAATGCAACTAGGGTATTGTGTTCCCCATGAATTCATAACGTAGTATAACCTCATAATTGTAACCTTTTCTAGTATGTAACATGTAGAACAAGCAAGTTATGTTCACCTAAGTTGTTGGACTGGTAAATAGATGAATTACACCATGCAACTTGGGTCGTCTATGGGTGTATACATTCCTAACCCTTACCATTGTCCCATATTTAACTATCCCTTGGGCCGTTCAAGTTAATACGATAAGTGTAATCACGTCAAATCTCTATCATTTATCCCTTTTCCCATTCATTACCCCCTTGATCTGACAAGTAAGAATAAGGTGAGTTCTAACGTAGGTCTCCATAAAAGAGCAATCAATATAAAGAGATAAGTAATACATGCACGCACACTTTCCAAGGATTATTAATTATTCAGTTTTACTTTGTTAATTCTTCATGATTCTCACAATCCTAGTTGTGAATTTAACTACTCATATTCATTGTATTAGATTTGATAATGATTGATGTTTGTAAAATTAAGAACTTACAATGAATTATTAAAGAATGAAAATCCAAAATATTCACTTGAATTGCAATACGAATGAATCCAAGAGTATGAACAAGTACCAAAAAAAATATAACACAATGTTTTTTCTAAGTATCAAAATATAAAAGTGCCTAACTGAATAATAGACTGCATAATGTTCATAAATAAAACTGATAACCCTATATATAGACAAAATAAATCAAATCCTAGACAAACAAGGAAAAATGGATTTAAGTTGGACCACTAGCCAATTTACAGATCATAAAAGCTTTTACGGCTCGTGGTTTGGGTTGTAGACTGTCTTCCATAAAAACTAAGGTTCATTTCACGATCATCAATTTACGACTCGTACTTTGGTTTACGAGTCATAGTCTTCATCGTAGATTGGAATAATAACTTTTTTGCATCTTCTTTCATGGGCTAGTTTACGGGTCGTTGTCTAAACTACGACTTATACTAGGGCTTCGTAGTTTCTCCTGCACTTCTCCAGTGTTCACTGTATCTCATCCACGAGCATCATCTATAGCTCGTGGATCAAACTACGGACTGTAAATGGGCTCAAATAAGGCTAAATATCAAAAAAGTCTGCAACCTTTATCAAAATTGACCCAAATCTTATTTCTTGGAAAAATAAACACAAATACAAATCAAATCCACTAAAGTGCGCTAAAGAACATACAAAATTCTAAGTTTAAAGCATCAAAAGTATCGTATTTTAGCGGCACATTAGTAAACCAAACCATGAACCGTGCAATGGCTTCGTCCTATTCTCCTTTTCTAATCTTCTAAAACTGGTATATGAAGTTCTATCTATGAGACCCATCTATGACTCGTAGATTGAATTACAGGTTGTAGAAACTCCTCATGGTTTCCTTTCACACTTAGTAAATTTCTACTCCTCAGGACCCTAACCATGAGACCAAACTACGGTCTGTAAATTGAAACACACGTCATCTATTATTTGTAAGTTCAACTTCAGAAACTATATTTTCCATCAACTCAGGGTATCAATCCACGGACCCTCTTCTACAGTTTGTAGATCCTTTTATGGGTGGTAAGTTACCCTCGTAAATCCCTTTGACACTTAGTCAAATTTCAATCCTGAACCTCCAACCTATGAGCCTGGTTTACAACTTGTGAAATGGTCTATGAGCCGTAAAATAAGATCGTACATTGCCTCTGCAACTTTTTTTAGTTCCACTTTTTCCGCATTTTTAACTTTCTAACTTGCGAGTCCTTACAATATCTCCCCCTTAGGAATATTCATCCCTGAATATACTAAAGGTAGGCTCTAAAGAAATAACTAGGTAGTTATCAACCCAACATTTAATGCAAAAATGCAATCTAAAAATCCTGTCATGAAATTTCCAAAACTCATACTTTGAAACATGGTTCAAAACATTCCATAAATATGAAAATATGCTTAAACAACATGAGAAACTAAAATGCAAGGAACTTGAGGTCTTAGACAAGGAAAACTTAATACCTTTGGCTTGAGTAGAGTGAAAAAGATGGGGATGTTACTTTATCATGTCCGTTTCTGCTTCCCACATTGCACCTTCGACTTATCGATTTCTCCACAACACTTTAACGGATGCAACCTCCTTGTTCACAATCTCTTCACTTTCTGGTCTAGGATCTCAACCAGAATCTCTTCATAAACCAAATTCTCCTCAATGCTCATATCTTCCAACAGGACTATAGAGTTTGCATCCCCCATGAATTTTCTCAACATAGACACATAAAATATCAGGTGAATTATTTTCATCTCCATTGGCAACTTTAACTCATAAGACACCTTGTCAACCCTTCTCACAATCTGGTAAAACCCTACATATCTAGGGCTCAATTTCCCTTTTTTGGTCAAATCGAACCACACCCTTCATGGGAGATACCTTCAAATAGACTCAATTATCAATGTTAAACTCAAGGTCTCTTCTTCTAACATCAAAGTATGACTTTTGCTGACTTTGAGACATTTTCAATTTCTCCCTTATGAGTCTCACTTTCTCTATGGCATCCATAACTCTGTCTGGACCTAACAAGGCCATTTCACCAACTTCAAACCACCCAACCAGTGATCTACATCATCTACCATATAGATCCTCAAATAGTGTCATTTCAATACTTGAATGGAAGCTATTATTGTAGGCAAACTCAATGAGAGGTAGATAGTCCTACCAACTTCCTTTGAATTCCAATACACAAGCCCTTAACATATCCACCAATCTTTGAATTGTTCTTTTGGCTTGCTCATCAATTTGAGAATCGAAAGTGGTACTCAACTTCACTTAGTACTAAGACCCTTTTGAAATGACTTCTAAAAGTGGTAGGTGAATTGAGCTCCACGATTCGATATGATAGACAATGGAACCCCATGCAATCTCACCAACTCTCGAATATATAATTTAGCATAAACCCTCATCACTAAAAGTTACCTTAATCGTTAGGAAATGAGCTGACTTTGTCATTCTATTCACTATCTCTCATATGGAATCAAAATGCTTCTTTGTCTTAGGCAACTCAACTACAAATTCCACATTGATCTCTTCCCACTTCCAAGTGGGGATTTTGATGTCTTGAGCTAGGCCACCTGACCTTTGATGTTCAACCTTGACTTGTTGGTAATTGGAGCATTTGGACATGCATTTTGCAATATCCTTCTTCATTTCGTTCCACCAATACTCTTCTCTCAAGTCTCTATTTATCTTAGTGGAACCAGGATAAATAGAATATGATGAATTGTGAGCTTCTTGCAATATCAAACTTCTCAATCTACCAATATCCGGCACACACAACCTCCATTAGTAATGAAGTACCCTATCATCCCCCTTGTGAGAAGACCTCTATATTTCGTTCCTTCACTAAGGCCTTCAATTCAACATGTACAATTTAAAACACTTATAATATATTTATATTGCATGTAAATTTATTTTCATACATAGTATAATACATCTTTATTACATGCATAATTTATTTTTAACACAATTTTTTTACCAAGATAAATATAATACACTTATAATGCATATATATTGCATATATATTTGACTTTTAATGTATAGTAGAATTGCTATGATGATAAATATTTTCTAAATATGGTATACCTAGATAATAAATAAAAAATATATATTTTAAAATAGTATATGTATATATTCTCCGGTGTTGTCATCATTCGTCTTATATTTGTTACTTCTATCGTATTTACATACTATCATTTGCTTTTCATTATTAGTTGTTTTCCTTTTTTCTTTGTTTTTCTTCTTCCTTTTTTTCCATATCTAGTATCTTCTGCTTATGAGGCTTGATTTTTTCTAGACGAGGATTTCCCAGAACAACCTCTCTATCTCTATGAGGTAGTGATAAGGTCTGGGTACATTTTACCCTTTTCATACTCCATTTGTGGGATTTCACTGAGTATATTGTTGTTGTTGGTGTTAATTATTTTATAAAAGAAACTTACAAAAGTAATTATCCCCACTAATTTTTATAGATTACAAACTTTTATTAGACCATCCAAAATTCTAAATCAAATTTGAAACAATATAATAAAAAGGTAAATAATTTATTTATATAAAATAATATTAAAATTGGATTAAGTTGGTTTGGTCTCGGCTTGACTTTCTAAAGTGAAAATCAACCCAACCCAAATATACTCCCTTTTTTTCTCAATAAACAAACTAAGCCAAAATAAATCACTAATGAATTTTTTTTACTAAGTTGACTTAATTTACAATTTGATTTGATTTTATTCCACCACCATCAAAAAAGGGTTACTTCTCACTATTCAAAACCATCCAAACAGAGGGTAAAATCTCATTGGCACTCTCCAGGACCTAAAGCCTTTTTGACAATTCTCACACACACTCTTTTATCACACCATTTAAGCCTCTCTTTACCTGTTTCCTCACGCCACATCACTGCTTTGTTGAGTCCCACAAGTTCGAGTGCAGCATTTTAATTTCAAATGGACGAGGATTTTGATATTCCGGCGGCAGAGGGAATGGATGAATACATGGATCTGCCGGATGAAAGTCCGATCATGAAAGTCGGTGAAGAGAAGGAGATCGGAAGAGAAGGCTTGAAAAAGAAGCTTGTTAAGGAAGGCGATGGATGGGACACTCCTGAAGCTGGAGATGAAGTCGTAGGTAAAATTACTCATTATCCATTGTTCTTTGCCTTACTAAAATCATCTCAATTTGTTCATTTTGTGATGATTTCATGTAATCTTCAGTTCATTACACTGGGACTCTGCTTGACGGGACCAAGTTCGATTCCAGTCGTGATAGGGGGACTCCTTTCAAGTTCACTCTCGGTCAAGGTTAGAAAAAGTAACTCTATTTTTTAACATCCACTGCTCTCTCCCTCTCTCGCGTAGAGTTTTGTATAGTGTGTCAATTGTTTTAGTACATCGATAATAGTTAGCTTGCTAGTATAATATGTTTGCTTTTTCTTGAATGGCTCTCTGAAAATCAATCTTTTAATGTAATCAATATGAATTTGAAGGCCTCCCGTATTATGAAATGTGACGTTATGTTAGGGCTGGTCACATCCATTAGATGTAATGTATCAAGGTAGCTTTACTTGTATAATCCGAGTAATGAGAAGCTCATTTCTTTAAATCTCAACTTTGAGAATTTGGACTAATATCAGCTTTTTTGTATATTTGGATATTGAAATAAGGTTTTCTAAAATACTGATCCGTCAATTTGTTTATTTTCTCATTCTTCTAGGGAGCAAGTAGCTTGCACTAAGGCAGTGTATAATTAGGGAGCCTTATACCAAGGTTTGAACATATATGATTGCGAAGCTGATCACGGGAAGCTGATATAATTTTGTTCCTAGGGCTTTCGTCTAGAGGTAAGACCACAACACTTGATGTGTTGCTTACGCGCGCATCACTGGTTCGAACACTTCAGTCATAAAAAATTCAATGTTTAAGTGGAGAAAGAAAGAGGGATGGGATAATGATCGACTGATCTTTGCATTCTGCACTATGATCTATAGGGATTTCTTCAGTTTTAGAAAAATTGAAATAGGTTTACAGCATGTATGTTGATGTTTACTATGTGTATTCAATATTATATGTGAGTGGTTGAGAGTTGATATACCGACACACATGTAAGTGTTTCCGTGCATGTGTGTATTTGGAAGAGGGTATTTACAGTTTGATTTAAAGTAGTTTATTCAGTGATTCTAGCTTTGGTTTCTTTTTACTAGTTACAGGAGCTTATTGAATAATATAAGCTCTATCTAAAACAAGAAGTGAAGCTTCTCATTATTAGGAACTGTCATGTTCCATATATCTTTGTTTTGTATTAAATCTTGGATGAATGACATCTTGTTGCGTGTTTTGCTGGTACTTCTGTTCTTTTCTAATAGGTCAAGTAATTAAGGGATGGGATCAAGGAATTAAGACGATGAAAAAGGGTGAAAATGCCATTTTCACCATTCCTCCACAGCTGGCTTATGGAGAGTCTGGTTCTCCTCCAACTATCCCTCCAAATTCCTCTCTCCAGTTTGATGTTGAATTGCTATCATGGGTGAGTGTAAAGGACATCTGCAAGGATGGTGGTATCTTCAAAAAGATCCTTACCAAGGGAGAGAAATGGGAAAACCCCAGGGATCTTGATGAAGTTCTAGGTATCTGTCTTTTGTCTTCTTTTTAATATCATCAGAGGCTTGTGTGTATTTATTTGGTTGAACAGTAATTAAGCATTTGGTTTTATCTTATTGTTCAGTCAAGTATGAAGCTTAGCTTGAAGATGGGTCATTGGTTGGAAAATCAGATGGAGTGGAGTTCACTGTTCAGGAAGGTAACCATTGAGTCATTCCAGCTTCTCGTGCAAAAGATTTATAGATTCATTATCATGCACTAACATTATATTTGTACAGGACACTTCTGCCCTGCTATTGCAAAAGCCGTGAGAACTATGAAGAAAGGTGAAAAAGTCCAGTTGATGGTGAAGCCACAGTGTAGGTGGTCCTTCAAAAGAACGGGTTCTTGTAATGTCTTCCTGTAAAGTGCTTTCACTAAGATGTCTAATTTGTTTGCTGCAGATGGCTTTGGGGAGAAAGGAAAACCAGCCTCAGGTGATGGAGGAGCGATCCCACCTAATGCTACACTGCAAATTAGCTTGGAGTTGGTAACATGGAAGATTGTCTCAAGTCTAACTGATGATAAGAAAGTAATAAAGGGGATACGAGAAACCGAATGATGGGGCTGTGGTTAAAAGGTAGTTACTCAGGATATTGTAGATTTATGATTTAAAAGCATGATATCTGACAAATGTTTGAATCGGCATCTTGTAGTGAAATTGATCGGCAAGCTACAAGAAGGCACAGTCTTCATAAAGAAGGGCCACAATGGAGAAAATGAAGATGAGCTTTTCAAGTTTAAGACAGATGAGGGTACGGATTCTGAATTACATCACTGTTGTTACAGCTAAGATATGATTTTGTGACTTTCTGATTGACTTTATTAGTTTAATTTCTTCACTGTTGATCTGCCTTGAACAGAGCAAGTTATAGATGGGTTGGATAGAGCTGCTATGTCAATGAAGAAGGGTGAAGTGACACTGCTAATAATTGCACCTGAGTATGCCTTTGGTCCATCTGAATCAAAGCAAGACTTAGGGGTTGTTCCTCCCAACTCAACTGCATATTATGAGGTTGAGCTGGTTTCCTTTGTCAAGTTATGTGATACAGTTTTTCCTTATAATTTGAAATCTTCTGTGTGCGCCAAATTGTATTCTCATGTCTTTAATATGGCCTGTAGGAAAAGGAATCATGGGATATGAATACCCCGGAGAAAATTGAGGCTGCTGGCAGAAAGAAAGAGGAAGGAAATACTCTCTTCAAGGCTGGTAAATATGCAAGAGCATCAAAGAGATATGAGAAGGTGTGTAGTCTCCAAGATAGGGCGCTCATGTGTTGGTGAGTAATTAATTGCTGGGGCCTTTGATACAGTTTTGCCTAACAGCAGGAATTGAAATAAATGCAGGCTGCCAAATTTATTGAATATGATATTGACTTTAGTGAAGAGGAAAAGAAACAATTGAAAGCTTTGAAGAAGGATTTTACGAATGAACGTGCTACCTTTCGGATATAAAAACGCACCAGGTAGGTATCAACATTTTATGGATAACTATTTCAATCAACTAGATAATTGCATAGTATATATTGATGATATATTATTATATTCCAGAACACAAGATGAACATATAAATTTATTAGAAAAATTCATAAGTATTATTGAATCCTCAGGAATAAGTTTAAGTAAAAAGAAAGCTGAAATAATGAAAAACCAAATAGAATTCTTAGGAATACAAATAGATAAAAATGGAATAAAAATGCAAACACATATAGTGGAAAAAATCATTAATGTTGATGAAAACATTGATATGAAAAAGAAATTACAATCTTTTTTAGGATTGGTCAACCAAGTAAGAGAATATATACCTAAGTTAACAAAAAATCTAAAACCCTTACAGAAAAAAATTAAAGAAAGATGTAGAATATCACTTTGATAATAAAGATAAGGAACAAATAAAAAAGATTAAAATTATGTGTAAAAAATGACCAAAGCTATATTTCCCTAATCAAAACAAAAATTTACTTATATAGTAGAAATTTATTCCAGTAATCACAGTTATGGAGGAGTATTAAAATATAAATATGATAAAGAAAAAATAGAACGTCATTGTAGATATTATTCAGGAACATACACAGAACCACAATTAAAATGGGAAATTAATAGAAAAGAACTATTTGCAC
>JBCEWC010017311.1:0-12580 GCA_038996855.1 Solanum aculeatissimum
TATCAGCGTAGAACCGATAAAATTGAGAAAAAGGGATTTTGGTAATTTTTTAATTTGGTAGGGAATATTTGAAATTATCTAAATATATGTTGTGTATTTTTGTAAAATTTCCTTTATTTTTTGCATTAACTTGGTATAAAATATACACGTGTTTAGTATATACACATTTGGTATATATATAGTTGTATACATATAATAGGTGGCATGAACTTGATATGAAATTGGTATGATGTGCATTATATCTCCGATGTGTTCACTTTTTATATTAAATTTGGTACGCAAAAAAAAATAAATAGCATAGTATCCTATTTTCACTGTTTAAGTTGATAAGAATTTTAAATTTGTATAAATTTTGAATTTCTCCGATATATATGACTAATTTTTTTATGTATAAAATATAGATGTGTTTAATATTTGATCAATATTGACATGAAATTGGTATTTTTTTTTTTATGAACCCTACAATTGATATGAAATTAATTTAATTTGCATTTTATATATGTTGTGTTTGCATAATAAACAATATTGAATTATAGGATTTCAAAAACTACACCAATTTCATGTCAATACTTGTCAACTATTAAACACATTTATACTTTACACAAAATTAACTATTAAACACAATTATACTTTACACAAAATTAATACAAAATATTAACGCAAAATACATACAATATACAATATATCACATTCATATCATATTCATGCAATTAATAAATCTTATGCAAATACTCAAAAGTTATATCAACTTCATACCTATTGTATGACAACACATGAATTATACTTTATACAAAAAATAAACAATGTATATATAATCAAAGAATACCAACAAATTATATGAAATTCAAGTCTATCATATAAATTATAAGTCCGCTCAAATTTTGTTATGTCAAATTGCAAACTACTCTCATACTCTTTTTGTATAACAATTAAATAATCAAACAATTTTTTTTTTCGGTATGTAATTAAAACACCTTTTTGAATTCATGAATGTTCGAAATAAGTCAAATTACCTATTTCAGGTATTACATTTTTTTTACATATTGTTCTTTAAAGAAAAAATAAGTTATATACATCAATATTAAAAAATTTATTTTCTATAAGATCGATCAACATATATGTTATAATTATAAGTATAAGATTCACAAAAAAATAATGTATTATTTCAGACATAATTGAGTATTTTATGAAAAAAAAGAACTTGAAGAAATGAATAATTTTTACAGTCCCATCTATCTCCATGTTGTATTATTGTAGATATTAATCTTTCACTTTCCATTATAATACAATTCTATTTTTTTCAGATTTGGTACAAAATAATTTTTAAAAAATGAATAATAAAGTGAAAATAATAAAACAAGATTTGATATTTTTTTTTGTATGCAAAATAAAGATTCAAATTTAATTAGAGTAAAATAAGGAACAAAAATATCTCCTCACTAATAGTTTAAAACTGACTTGGAGTAAAATAAGGAATTCAAATAAATGGTAAGTTAGGAGAATTCTAATTTAATGGAAACTAATTTTAATCAATAATTCTCTCATTTTAGTTAATATATTTATTTCGTTTTTTGAATTAAAATATTATTATTTTTTAATTAAATTGCTATAGTATGCTACAATTCTAATGCTATAACTTACAAGTTAATAATATTGTTAGAACCTGTAATAACATATTTTATATTTGTCATTTCAATTTTTTTTTCCTATTTTAACCATCTTTACCTGATTTATTTGACATCCCTAATATATTTTTTTTTGGTTAAATTTTTTTTGCCGTGGACCATTTTATTTATAAACAAAAGAGTATACAAAGTTCGAGGCCAGGCCCAAACATAAAGACCCAAACGAACCCTTACAAAAAGGAAAAAATACATATATATATATATATATAAAAAATAAATAAAAAATTTATAAAAAAATAGTTCATGTTTTATTTACATAAAAAATAACCCCAAATCAGCGAAATTATACATGACTACACAATATAGTTATAGAAAGTATACACTGCTATACAATGTATATTACTTATAAATAAGTTATACACTAATATACATTATGATACACAAATATACACTGACTATATATGCCTATACATCGAGGGTTGAATGCCCAAAATTGTAACAAATAGCCAAAGGTCAGTCGGATGGCTACTTTTCGTAATTAAAAAAAAGTGGGTTATTTTTTGTGTAAATAATTTTTCTCAGTGACTTATGGATGTAATTATCCCTTACAAAAAAAAACCCTGCCTCCTAAGGGATAAAGTTCACAAATACCCTTTTTAGGGGATAGTCTTGATAAAATGTCTCCAATAGGCGTGACTTTGCAAAAATACTCTCAATTCCCTTAAGAATATATTTTTGAACAAAATTACCCCTCAACTATAAGGACTCTTTATTTCACCTTCGCAGACCTGCCTCATGGGCAAGGATTCCGTTGTTTCACCTTCGCAGACCTGCCTTATGGGCAAGGATTTACATTTTTTTTTTGTTTTTTTCTTTCATTTTTTTGTTAGCATTTTGTTTCTTTTTTTTATTTCTTTCTTTTTCTCTTTTGTTTTTTTCTTCTATTTTTGTCTTTCTTTTCTTTTTTTCTAATTTTTTTTTAATTATGGAACTATAAATAATATTTATTTTATATATTTTATATTTATTGTAAATAAAATAATTTCTAAATTCAAGCCAAGATTCAAGATAATTTTTTTTTCATATTTATTATTTTAAATATATTTGAAATTTCACGAGATACTTTATAACTCTTATTTTAGAGGTAATATTTGGCATAAAAACTTTTAAAGAATAAATTACGTCTCATGGGCAAAAGTTGACACAATTTTTTTAATTTTGATATTTGAGATGCTCTATAACTCTTGTTTTAGAAGTAAGACTTAGATCAAGAACTTTACAACTATTGTCTTATGGGCAAGACTTGACACTATTACATGGTCTATAACTCTTGCCTCTTGGCCCAAGGACTTCCAAACAACAAGTTAAGAACCAAAGGCAAGGTTTGACACTATCGCATTATGTCTTGATTTATTAGATGTTCTATAACTTTTGCCTTAGGGACAAAACTTAGACCAAGAACTTAACAACTTAAGCTCATGGGCAAGACTTGACAACTACATTGTATTTTGATTTATCATATATATAACTTTTACATTGTGTTTTGATTTATCATATATATAACTTTTGTCTCTTAGTCCACGGACTTCAAAACAACAAGTTAAGCCTCATGCATATGAGCAAGACTTGATATGTCACATTTTCTTTTGCTTTATGAGGTACTCCATAACTATTGCTCTAGATATTAAATTTGTTAGTCCAAGGACTTCCAAACAACAAGTCAAGCCTTATGGACAAAATTTGACATTACCATATTACGTATTAATTTATGAAATGTTCTATAATTTTTACCTTAAAGGCAAGACATAAACCAAAAATTTCACAAGTTATACCCCATGGACAAGACTTGATACTACTGAATTGTATCTTGATTTATCATACATTTTATAACTCTTGCCTCTTAGCCCAATGACTTCAAAACAACACATTAAGCCCCATAGCCAAGTTAAGTCCCATGGGCAAGATTTGACACCACCACATTATGTATTAATTTATTAAATGTTCTATTACTCTTTGCCTTAGAGGCAAGTCTTAGTCCAAAGGCTTCAAAGAAAAAGTTGTGTCCATAGACTATTTACATCATTTTTATTAAGTAACTTATGGGGAACACAATAACTTTTGCCTTAAAAGACAAAACATAGCTCAGGGGTTGAAAAAATAACACATATCTCATGGGCAATGTATAGATTATTTCACTATGTCTAACTTATGAGATGTTTTATAATCTTATTTTAGAGGCAAGACTTACATCAAAAACTTCAAAATGACAAGTTACTCTCTATGAGTAAAAATTGATACTACCACATTGTGTCTTGATTTATGGTATATTCTATTTTTTGCCTTGGAGGTGAGACTTAACCTTCAAATACTTTCAAATAACAAGTTGCATCTTATGACAATAATTTCCTCCATCTTTACTAAGTCTAACTTATGAGAAATATAACAATTTTTGTTTTAAAAGAAAATTTTAACTTGATGATTTAATAGAATAAAAAAAGACTTTAAAAGATAGAAATAAACAAAAAGAAAAAAGAAAGAGAAGAGAAAAAATAATATATAAATAAATAAAAGAAAGAGAAAAACTACAAATTAAGAAGAAAAAAAAATTAAAAAAACAATTAAAAATAAAGAAAGAGGAAAAAAATAGAAGTTCAAAAAAAAGGACAAAGAAACAAAAGAGAAAAATAATAAATAAAAAAAAAATAGAAAAATTGAGAGGCAATTGAGCTTAGAGAATTTTTTAAAAAATATTTAAGGTGTAAAGGGATAAAAAGGCCTTTGATTCAACTTAAAGGGAAAAAAGGAATATTTTGTAAGACCATTCTTATAGAGGGCAAAAAATCAAAACCAACATTTGATGGGTATTCTATGTAACTTTCTCCCTCCCAGGTGTAACATCCCTAATGTGGAGTAAACGAAAAATCTTATTTTATGGCTCACACAACTCACTAACACTAGTTGTGTAAAGTTTTCAGGATGAAACAAATAAGAAAAAATTCAGGTTTTGAGCACTGAAGAAAGGGGTAAAATCCCCACCTCTATGATGGTAAGAGTAACTGCCCAAGCCTTCTCATAGCACTGGTCAATTAAAGCAAAGTCTTCAATTCAAAAATCAATATCAATTGATCAACCACCAAAACTGAACTCAATTACGGCATACAAACTAAAACTACGTGGAGTGGCATTGCCAAAGCTAGAATGTCCACCTTCTCTTTGGCAGCACAAAACTTTAGTTTACGTACTACACATCAATCAATATTCAGATGGACTAATGACATCGTCAATTTTTAAAATCATCTTAACAACCTGTGTTGCAAGCAAAATCTGTTGTTGCTTCCCAATCAGTGTCTCAAAGACATTTTGCTCACGCATGTCATTTGTTCCAGCATCATTGCAATCTATCCCACAGGAAGGATTGTTTTCCTGCAACAAAATTTAAGTTATAACTCTATTGAGATATATGACACAGAAAAAGAACTCCGCTTGTGAATCTTATGTTTTCAAATTATTCAGACTGAGAAACTTTGGAAATAGTCTAGAGGTATATTTATTTTTCTTTTAGTCAAGGGGTATACAACAGAAATACTAGGAATTATCTCTTAAGAAAACCTTACGTTTTCATTTATACAACAGAGAAACAATTGTGGAGTGATTTTATATTTTTTAAGTTGCAACAAGCCAAGGTTACCTTAATTTGCTGAGATTTAACAGCAGATAGAGTTTCAATGGGTTGGAGACCACTATTCTCAGCAAGTGCCATCGGGATAGAATCCAAAGCATCTGCGAATGCCCTGATAGCATACTGCAGATAGAAGGTTTGACGCTTTAGCTAATGATAATCAATTTTTAAAAAATTAATTAAAAAAAGTAGAAACAAGAACAAATAAAATAAAAGCTCGCCTGCTCAACTCCTGGGTGTTTATCAGCAGCTGCTTCCACAGCAATTGAGCAAGAGATCTCGGCTGAACCACCACCATAAACAATGGAGTTGTTGCGAATAAGATTTCTAGCCACACACAAAGCATCATGGATACTACGTTTTGTCTCCTCTATCATCATCTTGTTACCTGTATGATGATCAAAGCTAAATTCAAATATCCTAATTGATACAATTTCTCAAGTATTCCAAGCTTTTGCATAATCCTCTTATATTTCTCTACCACTAAACTTCAACGATGTGCAGGTAAAGAAATGCTCGACTGGTGCTCTGTAAGAAACAAAACCCATCTATCGTGGTATTGGGGAAGGACCCTCAATTGCAAAGCTCTGGCATCCCATATTAGTAAGTTGTGACACTAACACCACTAGAGAAGAACTCAGCATCTGGTGGAGGTCACTGACCAAACAAAAAAGGGTTAAAAAGAAATGGGAACCGCATGGTGCACCATCCTCAACCAAATTTGCCCAACTAATTATGGGAGCATATTTGAAAAGATCATATATGTACCATAATCTTAACCAAAATAAAGTTCAGTTGTTTTCAGAATCTTTACACTCGTGAAAACAAGAACCATGGAGGATCAGCATGCAGTTACAACAGTTGCCTGATGACAGTATCAAAATCTAATAAACACTGGATCGAAACAGCAAAAACCTAGAAACCGTAGATGTCAAACTAAAAGAAAATCCAACGAGAAAAGATTAAAAATGAAAAATAAAGGAGCACATGAAATTTCCACCAATAGTTTACATGGAGAAGGATTTATTTCCATAGAGAAATTAAATGGCTGATCACAGAAACCTACCGCCACGGATAAATATTGTCACGGCCCTTGAATTTGCACAATGTTCAATGTAAATCATCCTGTCCTTTGTTGTACCAAATGATTTCTCTCGAACCAGACCAGCCTGAACTTGTAGAACATTACTTTTAGCAGGTGATAGAGATCCAAAATCACATTAAGCACTATTATTTCGTCTTTGAAAGACCTGGTTAAATGGCTAAGTTCACATGAAATTTTCAGAAAGGATATGAATGTGATGCAAAAAAGAACATCAATTGAGAAGAATCTCCATATAGATATGAGAAATTAGACATTAAGAATCTGTAAGCGAAGAACAAAATTTCATAAAATATTTGTCAGTTATTAGTGATATGCCAGAGTCAATGGCCCTCTTATTATCACTTCACACAAAATTTCTAGATGTATGACCAGACACAGGAGACTTGAACTAATACCCGGCCAAGTTTTTCAGGTGTCAATTCTTGAAACCTCGGAACGATTCTCCCACCTAATCACATGTGGAACCAAGAAGTTGCGATTAAATTAACTGTTGTAACAGAAACACCACAACAGAAAAGGCATCATAGTTGATAAGCAAATAGAACACAAACCTGTAGCAATCGCTATCAGCTCCAACTCCACACCACCTACCCATCTAACAGCAGGCAGATTTCTATGCATTAGTAAGTGGTTTGCTTCATCATCAAAACCCCACTGGCAAATAACTAAAGTGGCACCAACATCCTGTTGGACATCAGCAAACAAGTTAGGAAATCGAGCTCCTGATAAACCCTACTACCAAAAGATGCAAGGAAACTTCAGCTCTTGGTAATCTTTGAATGTAAAACCAACCAAACTGCTACTTACAGGCCCGAAAACACAATCCATAGATCTCCCCACCCCCTGAAATGATGATATTGTGACCACAGGAAACTCAAAAACATTGGCATCCCTCTAGCTTGTACTTGTTTATGATAATAAAAGAGCAAGGAGTGCAACTTCACAGTGAAAGGGGCGAAGGATAAGAGAATGACACAACAGCCCTTCAATCTCATATTTAGCATGTACAAAAAATAGGGGGAAACAACACCAATTTGTTTGCTTAAACAGGGAGTTAGGAAGGCAGAGTAGAACTAAGTTCTACACTGCTATCAACAACATACCTGGTGTAAACCCACAAGTGGGGTCTAGGTAGACCTTACCCCTAACCTTGGGAGGTAGAGAGATTGTTTCCGACCCTCGTCTCAAGAAATACATAACAAAGCAATCCAGGAAAAGAAATAACAGAAGTGAATAAACCACGACAAAATAATGAAGATAGCATGACAAAGCATTCCAGGAAAAAAGGAGCAGTATCTACAACAAAGTTCTACAGGGCTATGCTCATGAAAATACAAGAAACATAAGAAAGAGCAGTGCATTCTGGTGCACAAAGCATCACGCTTTAGCAAGATCTGGGGAAGGGCCACACCCTAAGGGATATTATGTAGACAGCGTACCTTAATGCAAGAATTGTGGCTCTTCCACGGCTTGAACATGTGATCTATATTACATTCGACTTTATAGAATGTAGTTTGACACTTTGACCTTGGGCGGAAGTTAAGGAAGATTTTTGAAACTTGAGATCTTATGCATGTCATAAGAGTTGTGTGGCTATAGGACTTTTGTGGTCTTAAAATGTCATACATCTGTGGCGACAAAAGTTTCTCATTATGGTAAAAAGAGTAGTTTAAAGTTTAAATTGTTTTCAAATTTTAAAAATGTGTTATTCTTTTACGAGTGGACTCATAAGGAAATAATGCTACATAAAGTGGAGCAAGGGAAGCAGAAGGTTAAGGTTTTAGCTGGCCATAAGCTTCAACATTTCCCCACGCCAGTCAGACTAAAAGGTCTAAAAACATATGAAGCTCTTTTTGCTAAGCCCTCAGATCTCCCTCCTTTCTGTAAAAATAAAAGTCGCTTTCAATATTTCATGCCCTTCCCATCCCCACACCCTGATTATATCTGTATTTAGATCATCATTCACTGTGTATACAAACAACGGATTCTGCAAATTTACCTTGCATTTCTGAACCATGTCATCAAAGTACTTTTGCTCCTGTAGGCGTAAGGTTTGAAATTTTTCCACAGTATCAATGTCAACCTTATGCTTGGTCTTTGGTTTTGGAGGCTCAAAAGGACAAGTCAAAATGGCAATATGTGCATCCTGAATTTGCTTTGGCATCTGAGGATGACTCATATCTTTGTCAACTACAATTCCGTAAATTAGCTCTGTATCCTCTAATTTCCCACCAACTTTTCCCTCAACTTTGATTAAGTCCAGATTAACATCCTTCCTCTCTAGATCTGCAACAGCTAGAACTGCTTTGACAGCGATCTCAGCCATGCTACGTTTGCATCTGTTCACACTACAATACAAATTTCCCAAATCAAAAATAAATAAATTGTAATTGGAAACCCATAACCGCAAAATACTTTTAGTGCAAGATGCACATTATGATGGATCACGAGCATGTTCTTGCATACAAGTTTAGAACCAAGGAACTCTTTAAAAGAAAAGATAGCAATGGAGAAAGGTAACAGCAGAGTTGGCATTAGATTTGACACTTACATCTTAGATGACAAAGTAGTCATGCAGGTTTGAATCAAAGGCTCAAACTCATTCACACCAAATTCAAACTTATTTGCAATACGCTCCAAGTGCTCAACAGCTATCCTAGAAGCCATTTCATATCCTTCTGCAACTCGAATAGGGTGAATACCACGTTCTAACAGCTTCTCCGCTTGTTCTAGAAGTGCCCCAGCCATGACGACGACTCCAGTTGTTCCATCACCAATTTCATAATCTTGACTTCGTGACAACTCAACCATCAACTTCGCAATCTGATTGTCAACGTCCATCTGCTCAAGGATAGTTGCACCATCATTTGCTGTGGATACAAAATTCAAAGATCAGCAAATTTTATCACAAGAAATAAGTTTGGCATGCGTAAGTTAGAACAAGAAAGGGAAAAGAAAACAAATAAGGTGAAATATGCTTTCAAATCATTACTCTTTTTGCCAAACTAGGATCAAGGAGAGGTATGAAAGATCCTAACACCCAGGTAAGAATAGTGGGAGGAGACTCGGAGCACTTCACAAGTGAGATGGGGTTGCATCAAGGATCAAGTATTAGCTTGTTTTTATTTGTCTTGGTGATGGATGAAATGGCACAGCATATCGAAGGAGAATCGCCAGTGTGTATGTTATTTGCAAATAATATAGTTTTGACTGATAGGACCCGAGGCAGAGGTGACTTAAGTTGGAGGTTTGGAGGCAAACCTAGTCTAAAGGGTTTAGGTTGAGTAGAAATAACACTGAATACTTATAGTGCAAGTTCAGTAACGTAAAGCCTGAGGTTGGCATGGAAGTCAGACTTGATACACAGGTCATTCAGAAGAGAGGATGTTTCAAGTATCTTGGGTCTATTTTCCAAGAAAATGAAAAGATTGACAATGATGTCACACATCGTATTGGTGCAGGGTAGATGAAATGGAGGCTCTCATATAGAGTCCTATGTGATAAGAAAATGTCACCAAAACTTAAAGACAAGTTCTTCAAAGTGGTGGTTAGACTAGCTATGTCGAATGGAGCAGAGCGTTCATCAGTCAAGAACTGCCAGTTTTTGAAGATGAAAGTTGCAAAGATGAGGATGTTGAGATTGATGTGTAAGCATACTAGGAGAGATAAAATTAGGAATGGAGATATCCAGCACAAGGTTGGAGTGACCTCAGTAGAGGACAAGATGCAGTAAATGAGATTGAGTTGGTTCTGGCATGTGCAGAGGAAATGTATGAAGGCCCCCATGTGGAGTTGTGAAAGGTTGATTATGGATGATTTCAAGAGAAGTGAGAGATGATTAGACAGGTCATGATGCAGCTTCAACTTACCAAGGACTTGACCTTAATAGGAGAACACGAATTAGGGTAGAAGGTTAGTTAAATAGTTAAGCATTGTCTCTCTTATTCTTTTGTACTGTTAGTCATAGTGCTACTCTAGTAGCTCCTTGCCCTTTGAACTTGGTTATTACTTAATGCTTTTTGTACTTCGATTATCATTTTATCTTGTCATGACTACTATTCCAGATGATCTGTCAAGTTGTCTATAGTATTTTGCCATGACTTCTTCATTTTCATCATTTCTTTCTCTATACTGCTTTGGAATTTTTTTTCTTTGATTAGAGGATCTATCATAAATAGCCTCTCTACCTCCAAGGTAGGGGTAAAGTCTGCTGACACTTTACCCTCCCCAGACCCACTTTGTGGGATTACACTAGGTATGTTGTTGTTGTACTGTTTTTGCCAAACATACAACAACATACCCCATAAAGTAGGTTCTAGGGAGGGTAGAGTGTATGCAGACCTTACCACTTACCTCATGGAGATAGAGAGGTTTTTGAAAGACCCTCGATTCAAATGTATCCGCCTCCAAGTAACAGAAGAAAACAATAGATATAAAATAACGGCTAAAACGACCTTATAGACCTAAATGCACATCTCTGAAGAAGATAAAGTCTAATGTTCATTAGTACCACAATGCACGATTAGACCAAAACATAAAAAATACGGCACTCAAGTAGCTTGGCTCTTGCAAGGATGTTAAGCTTAGATAACTATTTTTTCTTGCTTCGATATAACCTTTCTTGAAACACAGATCAATATCTAGTATAATGGTGTGAAGTGTATATTTGACCAGAGGTTACATCTAAGTAATATAGAGGATCTGGAGTAACTCAACTTTTAGGCAGTGTTGACCATCATATTGAACATTTGCTAAGTGCAGTTACCAAAATCAAAAAGGAAATGTAAGGAAAGAGAGAACTATGATAAGCCCGTCAAATTCACCACACAAAAAATTTCTCAAAATCACCAGCTTAACATTTACTATGTAAAACAATGTCATTCTACTATCAAGAAAAAACTGTCATTCCACGATCCTAATCAAAGAATTTCTCAAATCATAGTGCAGAACATAACCAATATGCATAAACAGAACCTTACACTATGAAAAGGAAAAAACAAATACAAATAGAAGATGAAGAAAACAAGTTTAAAGCCACAACTAATAAACAGCAACAAAGTGATACAATTTGAAATGGCCTGAAATTGAGTTGCTTGACAAGATTGTACACGAGGTTGTAAAGGAATACACTTGCATTGATCAGCTGAGATTGTTAGAGCTAGTTAATAGTTCCAGAAATTACAAACAGATCCCTATAGTCAGGTGTCTAATTTGGTTCTTTACATACCATCCCCAAATGTAATTTCTTCTTCATTTCCTTTCTTCTCCTTTATGAAATTGCAGTTTTGTAGATCGAACTTATATATGGAATAAAGAATACATGAAAGAAAAGGATAATGAGAAAGGAGAAAATACTGATAGTGACATCGCCGTCAGGGCTCTGAAGCATCTTGTCCATTCCCTTAGGACCAAGAGAAGTGCAAAGAATACGAGCTACTGCTTTGGCGGAGGAAATGTTGGCTTTTTGAGCATCAAGGCCTCTTAATCGTGTTTTCTGCTCTTGTTCTTTGATTATTATGAATGGCCTACCAAACTCATCGAATGCCAGCGCCATTATTCGAATTCAGTCTCCACCAATGAGATCGCACTGATATTGTGGGGAAAGTTGGAGACAATACTATAGCCCGTCTACAAGATTTCAGAACCCTAACTTGAGTTCATGCTAAATCCTTCACTTCTATGCACTGCTCAGTGCTCCCGCTTCTTTTTTATTCGTTTGGGCCGGCTGCGGATTTTACTTTCGGAAAGAACACTTTACCCTAAAAATGCAGATTATTTACGTGTGACTATTTCTTTACTGAGGATGTTTCTCGAATAAAAATCAATCCAAATTCAAAAATCAAATCAATTAAATAAATAAATTTTATTTGTGTTTGATCAGGTTTGATTTTATATTTTTAAAATTGATAATATTTGATTTAGATTTAATTTTGTTCAAAAAAATTTTAAAGAAAGAATCGAACGGAATCGATAAATTATATGTATAGATTTTTAATTACACATATTTAATATATTTTTTATGAACAATTAATTTTGATAAATTATTTATTTACAAAGGTCCTATATAACTGAACCCATAGTAAATTAGAATTTCCCTTAGCAATTATAGGGTATTGTCTTGATTCAAATAAGGAAGAAGTAGAAATATATCAAATAAGAAAGATTTAAGAG
>JBCEWC010017312.1:0-12580 GCA_038996855.1 Solanum aculeatissimum
ATAATAATAATAATAATAATAATAATAATAATAATAATAATAATAATAATAATAATAATAATAATAATAATAATATACATAGCTAGGAGAACTCCTATAGAGAAAGTCAAAACTAAAGAGTACAAGGCCAACGTCTGAATGCAATAGATGACCATCAAAATAGAAGGAGACTATAGAATGTCCAGATCTATTGATGCTCACTAATGTCTCTTGAATCGTCTACGAACCCCTAACTCAATGACTACGACTAGTACCTAGACCTGCACCATGGGAAGATGTAGAAAAGTAAGGGTGAGTACCGATAAATGGCACCCAATAGGCATCATTAGCTAAATAAGTGAAATGCAGTATATATAGTATACCCAAATGTAGAAATTGTAGTAGAACTAGAAAAATTGAACCCAGGTCAAGGAATAAGCATATCTAGAGAATTATAGAACCCTAACTGGATAACCCACACAGAGTGCAATGATACCGATGGATGAACCCAAAGATCCAGTGTCAACTACGTCTATGGCGATCGGAGACCTAACTGTGCATAGCTAGAAGGACCAACAAAGTGGAGACAAGAGGGACCAAGTAAGCCAGATCAATTATGTACAACCAATTAACGAAACCATAACACAACTGTCACAGGGTCGTGGTATAGTGTTGTACATGGGTGTAAGGCCCTAGTGTCTATGCACATATGTCAATTGGACCTCTATAAGCCCACAAGGTATACCCACGCATAACCAACTGACAAAATAACAGTGAAACCCAACTCTTAATATCATATGGTCAGGGTGTTGGACTGTACGTGGGTGTAAGGCCCTAATGTCTATGCTTGTATTCACCTTGAGCCCCCATAAGCCCAAAGGGTACACCCATGCACACTTAGAGTGTGTATAGGTGCATGGGTCCAAGAATCTATACCACATAGGGCCTCAAACCCTAACGGTCAAATGGGGCCTCGAACTCCTAACAGTCAAATGGGGCCTTGAACCCCTAATTGTCAAACGGGGCCTCGAACCCCTAAAAATCAAATGGGGCCTCGAATCCCTAGTCCTCCAAGCCCGGCCTCCGGCCGATGAAGTCAGTCAGGGCTAGATAGTCTAACAATCAATTGGGTCCTAAACCCAAGAATAAATGATAAGGTCCCAGACCCATAAGTAAACGATAGGGTCCCAAACCCAAAGTATCAACAGGGTCCAAACCCAAAGTATCAATAGGGTCCTAAGACTGAAATATCAACAGGTGCTCAAACCTAGGAATCAACATCTATAACTCGTCATCCCAATCATAGCCACCGAAGACTCAAACCAGGAGGTTTTTCACCTGTCTTAGAAACTCGAGCGTCGCCACTGGAGCTCGGAGCATGGGGAGCATCATCCAGCACTCCAGGTATAAGAATAGTCATCCACTCACTAGTCTATCCGAAGATCCAATAACACGTATCTCAAGGTAAAAATCACTGCCCAACCAAGCATAACTATCATCTCTCTCAGATTATAGTTGGTAACTCCAGTATCAGGTAAGGATAACAAATACACAAAGACTAACTGTTGTATACATAAGTATATATCTCATAGACTAATGTAAGGCCATGCCCACCCAACACCAAATACACCACAATCCATTCAATCACAAGTACTCAGAGTAAACATGGACAATCACAGGTATATCACAAGTATCCAGAACAACCAAGCCTGGCAGAGCCATATCTATACTACAATTAGTCCACAGTACGACTATATCATAGGTATCCAGAACAAATCTACCTATTGGAATCAAATCTATACCAGAGTCAGTCCATAGTATGGCGTATAATCAACATACAACCTCACCACTAGCATATCTTAATAGTATCAGGATACACATTCATATAGATAGGAGTTAAGCCAGAATACATACCTTTCACAAGGCATTAGCCCATATCCAACTTTTACAAGGCCTTTTCATAGTTCAACAGTGTCAGAACTCAGTTACTATAGTGATTACAGCTAGTATAATCATCAATACAATGATTACCATCTCAATTCATCATATGCGACACATATTTAGTACAATCAGCCATATATAACACTTACTCAGCAACCCAACCTCTCAACTACTACATAGCATCGGCACCACCTACTCACACAGGTAACTAGGGTCAAGATAGATATTTGTGCCAATCACATAGCTAAGCTACATTTAACCCCTAATAAGTCAACTCACAGCTTAACAGTGCTAACAACCAGCTAGTATGACATATATAACTATTATAGAGCCCAAACAGTCGTCACAATCTCTAACGATCAAGTATAGCTTTTAAATAAATGTAATCAGAATATATAAATTACAGATAATCAGAATCACGATGACATAATATAGGTTTCTGTGTTAGAGATCCCAGAAAGTCAACCCAACATTTAAACAGTCGAATATATGTGCACAAATAGCATTAGTGCTAAACGTACCTATGTCATGCGCTAACTCAGCCTTACATTCCTTATCAGAAGCATACAAAGCATAAGCAGTGTTAAAACCAACTAACAAAACAGATACAGGTATCACAAAGTCCAAACGATAATCATAGTCTTTGCATCATAAATAGATATACACTTTACTTAGGGACCTCCAACAACAAATAGGCTCTTACTACATATTTCAACTCAGTCTAGAGGTACAGAAAGCCTAGCCTATCTTGAAGGTGTTCCCACCTACTTATATGCAAATTTTAACGAAAATCCCATAGGGGGTCAAATCGCATCCAAAAATCCTAAATATCAAACAAAGGGTCATTTTAGATCAAACTCAATATTCCGAAGCTAATTACACTATCAAAATTCTCATCCGGGCTATGATTCCCGAGGGTGATGACTAAGTCAACTATTAATCAATTTTGGCGGCTAAATTTGCTAACAATGATATAACTACATCAAACATGCTCCAAGTCTAATTCGACTATTCTAGAGCTAATAGAATCGTCAAAATTCAGCTCAGAGGCCATTTACTCGGACTTTACCTGAAAACTTATTTTACAGGTATAACTTCTTAATTAACTCAAAAATACACATAAATCATTAAAAACACTATCCAATAACCATGACAACAGTCCCAACAAATCACAAACGGCCCGAGGTTGCTATACATGTGCTCAAATCAATAAAATAACTGCAAAACTATAGAAATGACCCAAAGAGTCATTACATTGAACCAATGACGAATGAGATATATATACTCTTAAAGCAGATATTTTTAGCAATGACTGAATATGTTTTTTATGAAATTCCTAGTGCATGATGGCACAAACACAACAACAATAACAAATACTAAAAGAAAACCCTGTTTAATTTAGTAAGTGGGATCTAGGGAAGGTGGTGTGTTTATAAATTTTCTCGGTAAGATGCAGGTGTATCATATCCTATCTAATCAACTTTTTTCTAATACCTTTTTTGCCTGCCTATATCTCTCCCTATATCCACTACATCTAACCTATAACACCTCCTCACTAAGACATACATCCTCTTCACATGTCCAAATTATCTCTACCTAGCATCCCTCAATTTGTCCACCAGGAAGACCCACTCATACCTTGTCTAAAATATAATCATTCCTTGTCATATATCTCATACAGTATGCCCACACATCTATGTTAACATCCTCAATTTTACTACTTTCATCTTTTGGACATGCAAATTCTTAACCATCCAACACTCCACCCTATAAAACATAGTTGGTCTGAAAACCACTTTATGAAAGTTACCTTTTAATCCTTGTAACACATTCTTATTGCACAAGATACCGAATGTGAATATGCACTCCACTCCAATACTAAGTGAAACATCATTATTAACCACCACCACCACCCTTTTCCTTGGGGAAAACACATACTAGGTCACATATATATTTTGTGTTTTTGGGGTTGTAGATATTATATTGTTACCGTTGATGGTTGTGGATATTGTATTGATTGAATTGTTTCTTGGCTGGTTATAAGGATTATTAGGATGCTCTTGTTATATAAGAATAGATTTTGCAAATTTTTTTGTTAATATTTGATACATGACTACGCTGAATACTAGTTCACTTGACATGAGTTATTGCTCACTAAAGGTGTCACGATCCAAAATTGAGTGTGATGGCACTTTATCTTTAACCTACCTAGGCAAGTCATCCTAAACAAGAAATAATAAAAAAATGCAGAAGAAAAAGCAAAAAGTACAATCTAAATATGAAAAGATAAGCTTAAGACACGGGAAACATAGTTTGAAACTATCCCAAGATTAGTGTCACAAGTACAAGACTCTATTACAATAGAGTCAGAAAGAAAATACAACAAGTCTTAATTGTCTTTGTTTCTCGAATAGAACAAAATTAAAGAAATCTGACAGTATTGAGAGTAGACTAGAACAGATAAGTTGTACCTCTTAATCTATCTCAAATATAGTTCGTAAAGAGAAAGAAGTGTCACATGGATTTGGGTTCACAACCTACACACATGTGAAGAAGCAAGGGTGAGTACCAAAAAGTACCCAATAAGAAGATCTAAACACAGGTAAAGAATAAGGAACACAAGTACCCCTTCCACCCCAACCCATACCTCTGAAACTATAACCTTGCACATAGGAAATCCAGTACACACACACAATATATATATATGTGTGTGTGTGTGTTTATGCGCACGCGAGCACATATTCACAGTATCAGTAATAGTACCTCAATTGATAGATCATGAGAATTTACAAAGAACAGGGTCTACATCATGTCACACTTGGAACAAATACTCATTTTTAAGCAATGAATGAAATGAAATAAAATGTTATAAAATGCAAGTAATACAATAATGTCAAATATACATATATATGTATGTGTGTGTATGTGTGCGCGCACGCGCGCGCACACATACATTCACAGTGTCAGTAACAGTATCTCAACTGATAGATAATGAGAATTTTCAAAGAACAGAGTCTACATCATGTCACACTTGAAATAGATACTCATATTTTAAGCAATGAACGAAATGGAATGAAATGTCATGAAATGCAAGTAATACAATACAATGTCAAATAATCATGATTCATGTCTACTCTACAATACACATATGTTGATATAATCAGATCGAAACCCATAGGGACCTCATATGGATCATTTATCCACTAGAACCATTTTTTTCAGTATTTATGTTTCATCTCTAGTTGGAACCAATTCCCTACATCTTTTTGGTACTTTTTGCTAGAATAATTTTCCTTCAACATTTTTTCTTTATCATTTTTAGCCAAAGTCATTTTTCTATAGATTTTTATCAAATCATGTCGGCACTATTTTCCTTCAACATTTATCAAGTAATGGGACTCAAATAATATTTTATATCAACAAAATAATCTCTTTCAAATAAGAATGAGGGTATGAAAAAAGTCCACACAATTCATATATTCAATAATCAAGCAATCAAACTTATTGTCTTTGCAATATTAGTATTATCATCAAATGCATCATATGGCAGTTACATCACTTCACTTCTCAAATTATCAATAATCACTTTATTATCATAGATCAACTACTCATCAATTAATCAAATTTCATTAGTATTCTTTAAGCATTTCAACATAATGTCGGGATTATACAACACTTGTCTAATGTCATATTTAAAATGAATTAATAGTTGTTTCCACCATAACACAAGACAATTTCAGCAATTGAGTCAATATAAACAATTCATAATTTTCAACATGGAGATCACGAAATTAATCAATACTCTCAATTCAAGGATCATAATTATCAACATGTATATACCAATTCAAGAGCCAAGTTACACGCACTATCATATAGACATTTTATTACCCCAACATATTCATTAGATCATTCCAAGATTAGTTTAACCATTTTCGAATTTCTAGTTATTCCCCCAAATTACGAAAAAGGAAGATACACGGGTTTAGTTAAAGTCAACGAGGTTTAGAAATTCACTTATCTTGATAAATTTAATCAATCAATTCAACAAGTGTGTTTTATCCTTTTGATTCATACCCGAAACACCATAATCTAGGAAAAAATAGATTCACAATCACATTCCAAAACTAATGATGCCAAGATCATTCAATTCACGAAAAAGGGTAAAATGGTTCAAAAATTTTATTCTACAAATTGAAGCTAAAATCTAGAAATTTTTAGATGAAACAGTCTCCAGGTAACTGAAAATCTATTGCTGAAAATCATTTTGAAAATAGAGTTTAAATGAGCTTATAATCAGCCTTTTCATAAAATTAGGGTTCATACGCAAAATAAAAACAAATTTCCCAACTCAAAAACCACAATTTGATGTTAAAAACAAGAAGTAATCAATGGTTACTGAAGGTTTAGGTTCAATATATACTTACATCAATGAATTACACTTGAAAATCACTTCAAACATTACTGCTCACGAGCTCCCCAAGATCAAAAATTGAAAATGAGGTCTAATTCCCATGATTAGGGTATCACGCCCTGGGAAGGTACCCTTGGCATGGCCGAAACTTGAAGAACCATTTCTAATTCTCCAAGATAACCGCTTGGCCTCATCGTCACATCAACACTCAACAGTAGAAGAATACTTAAAACAATCCTGAAATAAATAAATTAGCAGGGCTCCTTCGGAAGGCAACAAATCTTCTACTCAAATATCTATGAAGCCTCTATCACTAAACATCTAGATAATACCATGACAAGCCATGTCTACCCCAAGTCAAAGAAATAAAATACTCAAAGGGAAATACGAAAGTAGAAAGGGCTCCTACGAAAGGCAAGGAGGGCTCACAAACTCTAAGAATGCCCTATGCTAGACCTCAATGGTGCGCTGGCTAAAGTCCTTTATCACTTTTATCTGCATCAAAAAATGATGCAGGTCCAAATGGACGTTAGTACATGGAATATACTGGTATGTAAAATAGCTCAGAAAGGGTAAAGCTCGACTTACTCAACCTCCTCAATCAACTCACAATTCAACTTAGTACATATACAAGTTTAAAATAAATCATGCTTTTAAGATAGACTCATTAGTGTTTAACTCAGTTTTGAAGTATTATGCTCAATCAGTATGTGTTTAGAAGTTTCTCTTAACCAACATCCAATCCCACCACCTTTAGTTTGGTGATGCACAATAAAGCCGATATCGTTTTCACACCCGTCCTAAACATTCTAAGGTAAAGGACGATCAACCTCTCTCTCATGGATCCATAATAATTATCCATCTTTTGGGACAAAAGTAGCCAGAATGGGTTGTATGACTATCCTACACTGGCAACGTAGTTCTGTAGGTTAGAGTAGTTGTTCACTAGCTCCCATCTCGGTGCTCGATACTCCTGCCAATACTAAAAGTATGCTCAATTCATCAATCAACTCAACTCTCAATAATACTCATATCAATCAACTCGGATCTCAACCTTATTGGGTTATCTCAACTCATCTCATCTTAGTTCCTTGTCAACTCAGTCAATCAAGAGACTCAGTTGACTCAACTCAAACTCAAATGGTCATTTGGACTCATTCAATTAAAATCATCATGGATTACAAGCAAAAGGCATCAATGGACATACAATTACAATACAATATGCTTCTGATGCTTAATTATGATCAATTTTCTCAGCTCAGGCAATCGAACTCAAAACTCAACTTTGTTTATGTACAAACTTTCATAAAATCAAGAATGTTAAAGTTCATAATGGAAAGTGTAACAATTTAATATCTCAATATCATATCAAAAGTAGTGTAATGCATCAATTATTCAATTCATAGCTGTAAAAACTCAAATTAATATAGAAACTTAGATAGTAGGATTATAGGATTTTTCAATACTTAGTAACTATTCACAATTCGACTCATCTAGATGAATGGACGTGTGGACGGACTCAGTCCTATGATTTAGGAAGCCTTACATACTTGAAAGTTGGAGAAACAATCAAACCTCAGTCGGTCCGCGCGTTTGAATTCGCAATCCTTGCTTTCTTCTCTTCTATGATGTTCTCAAGGAATCCCTAAGCATGAAAGAATGGTAAAGATATGCTAGGATTATTTTTATTACTTAAATTAAGTCCAAAATGTCATGGGATTTAATTAAAAAGAGGCAAGGAAAAGATGAGAAGGCCTCTCTTAAAACTGTCATCCGGAACCACGAGACACTATTTATGAGTCATGGTGTTTTTTACGAGCCGTAAATTCCTCTCATACGTAAAGGGCTCAAACTTTTAAGCTACTGGAATTTGTCACGAGGCCCATTTATGGGCCGTAATAGATAATACGAATCATAGACCCTCTCGTACTTTGAGTCCTCAATCTTAGGAAGTTTTTTCTAAGTGTCAAAGTAACCTACGAGACCACAGCTACAGGTCATAGATTTCTCTACGGACTGTAGAGGGCCCTCGTGGTTTTCTCCAGTGACTTTTCTCAACCATTTTTCTCTTGGTCTCATCTTAGATTAGGCAGGATAAATTTTAGAGGTGTTACATCATCTCCCCCTTGGGATCATTCGTCCTTGAATGAAAAGAAATCTAGGGATAACTAGTAAAACATGAATCCTATCATAGACTTTACCAATCAAACAATCATAATTCACTCATGAAATCAATCAGTCAAGAAACTCAATAAGTAGGACAATTAAACAGTCAACACATAAAATCAATCCTCGCTCGAATTTTAGAGCTTTATCGTCTATCAAACTCAAAACGAAAAAGAATTCAAGGGATAGGAATTCAAGAACTAAGAAGGAAATCATTACCATCAATTCTCTCATCATTAGCAAGTAGGAATAAGTGAGGGTACTTGGCCTTCATATCCTCTTCAACCTCTCAAGTAGCTTCTTCTACAAATTGATTCCTCCACAATACCTTGACAAATGCAATCTCTTTGGTTCTAAACTTGTGAACCCATCAATCAAGGATTTCAATGGGAATTTCCTCATAACTCAAGTTATCCTTCACTCCAATACTCTTAACAGGCACAACCAACTGTGGATCTCCTAAACATTTCTTAAGCATAGAAATGTGGAAGACTAGATAGATGGCTACTAACTTTGGGGGTAACTCTAACTCATAAGCTATATTGTCTACTCTTTTCACAATCTGGTAAGGACTGATGTACCTCGGACTCAACTTTCCTTTCTTCCCGAATCGCATAACGCCTTTCATAGGTGATACTTTCAAATACACCCAATCGTTGACCTCGAACTCTAAATCCCTCCTCCTAATATCAATGTAGGATTTATGTCGACTCTATACAGTCTTTAATCTTTCTTGGATGATTTTCACTTTCCCCATGGCCTGTTGAACTAAGTCTGGTCCAATCAATTCTTCTTCATACATCTCAAACCAACCAATTGGCGATCTACATCTCCTCCCATAAAGAGCCTCATAAGGAGCCATTTGAATACTCGAATAGAAGTTGTTATTGTAAGTAAATTCAATCAAAGGAAAATGGCCATCCTAATTACCCTTAAAATCAATGATGTAGGACCTCAACATATCCTCCAGGGTCTGAATTGTGTGTTTTGTCTGGCCATCAGTTTGAGGGTGAAAAGTCATGATAAGATTCACCTTTGAACCCAAGCCTTTCTGGCAAGATCTCCAAAACTATGCAGTGAATTGGGCTCCTCTATCTGAGATGATAGACAAAGGAACTCAATGCAGTCTAACAATCTCTCTTATGTATAACCAAGCATATTCCTCCGCGGTGTCAGTCATCTTACTACCAAGAAGTGTGCAAATTTGTTCATCTTGTTAACTATCACCCAAATTGAATCATGTTGTTTGCAAGATCATGGTAAGCCTGTAATGAAGTCCATATTGATCATCTCCCACTTCCATTCTAGAATCTCAAAGTTCTGGGCTACTTCACATGGCTTTTGATGCTGAAATTTAACTTGTTGGCAATTCTGGCACTTGGAAACAACCTCAGCAATATCTTTTTTCATTCCGCTCCACCAATAGACCTCTCTCAAGTCGTGGTACATCTTAGTTGACCCTAGGTGGATGGAATACCTAGAGTTGTGGGTTTCTGCCATAATCCTTTATTGAATGCCATCAACATCTAGAACACACAATCTGCCTTGATATCTCAACACCTCATCTTCCCCTTTGACGAAAGCCATCACCTTCTATTTATGCACATCTGCCTTCAATTGTAGCAAGATGATGTCTCGGTCTTGCTTTTCCTTCACCTTCACTACCAGAGACGATGCAGACCTATTTTGAAAATTAACTCTACCTTCGTTGGAATCTTCAAGTTAAACTCCCAATTAGGCCAATCTATTCACTTCTTTTGCAAACTCTTTCCTTCCTTCCTCAACATGGGTTGTACTGCCTATTGACAACCTGTTAAGAGCATCAGCAACAATGTTAGCTTTACCTGGGTGGTAGAGAATGTTCATGTCATAGTCCTTGAGAAACTCCAGCCATCTTCTGTGTCAGAAGTTGAGCTCTTTCTGGTTAAATACATATTGCAGGCTTTTATGGTCAGTGAACACATCTACGTGCACCCCATACAATTAGTGGTGCCAAATCTTAAGCGCAAATACCACCGTACTCAACTCAACATCATGGGTTGGATAATTTCTCTCATGAACCTTGATTTTTCTGGAAGCATAAGCAACTACTTGACCTCTCTGCATTAGCATGTATCCCAATCCCACTCTAGAGGCGTCACAATAAATGACAAACCTATCAGTCCCTTCAGGCAAAGTTAGTACTGGAGCAGTAGTCAATTTGGTCTTCAACTTTTTGAAACTTTTTTCACTCATCGAACCATTGAAACTTGACCTTTTTCTGAGTTAGTTTGGTCAACAGTGTTGATATGGAAGAAAATCTTTCAACAAATCCGCGGTAGTAACTAGATAGACCCAAAAAACTTCTTATATCTGTCGGAGAGGTTAGTCTAGGACAGTTCTTAACTGCCTCGATCTTTTGAGTGTCCACTTATATGTTATCGCTCAAAATTACATGGCCTAGGAATGCCACGGATTTGAGCCAAAACTCACACTTTAAAAACTTTGATATAACTCATTATTCTAGAGTGTCTGCAAAGCGATTCTAGGGTGATTAGCATGCTCTTCCTCATCTCTGGAGTACACCAGAATGTTGTCGATGAACACGATCACGAACATATCAAGGTGTTGTCTGAATACTTTGTTCATCAAGTCCATGAAGGAAGCAGGTGCATTTACCAACCCAAAAGACATCACCATGAACTCGAAGTGACCATATTGGGTTCGAAAAGTCATCTTCAGGAAGTCACATTCTCTCATTTTCAACTGGTGATCACCTGATCTCAGTTCAATCTTGGAGAAAATAGTGTCACCCTAAAGTTGGTCAAACAAGTCATCTATCCTCGGGAGAGGACATTTATTCTTGACTGTCACCTTGTTCAATTGGCGATAGTCAATGCACATCCTGAGGGAACCATCCTTCTTTCTCACAAATAGAACCAAAGCACCCCATGGTGAAACACTCAGCCTAATAAATCCCTTCTCCAGCAAATCTCTCAACTTCACCTTCAACTCTTTCAACTCAACAACTGCCATTCTACACGATGGAATAGAGATAGATTGGGTGTCAGGAAGAAGATCAATCTCGAAGTTGATCTTCCTATCAGGAAGGATTCCAGGAAGATCCTCAGGGAAAACTTTAGGAAACTCATTCACAATCGGTACAGACTCAAGAGTAGGAAGCTCAACCTCATCAGACTTAACTCGGTAATAGATATATCTCTTCGAGATTAATTTTTGGGCCTTGAGGTAGGTAATAAACCTACCCTTAGGCACAATAGAATCCCATTTCCACTTAATAAAGGCTCATTTGGAAATTGAAACTTGATAGTTTGAGTTCTACAATCAACAGAGGCATTACAAGCGTGAAGCTAGTCCATGCCAAGGATCACGTCAAAATACCCTATCTCTAACTCAATCAAATTAGCAAGAGTATCCCTATGATCTATGGACACCACACAATCTCTATAGACTCTCTCAGCTCGAATAGGCTCACCAACAGGAGTAGAAACAAAAAATGTCTCAATTAAACACTCACGAAGGATCTCAAATCTACCAGCCGCATATGGTGTCACAAAGAAAAAAGTCACACTCAGATCCAACAAGGCATAACAATAAAAAGTAAAGACTCAAAACATACATGTCACAGTATCTGGTGTAAACTCTTGGTCCTATCGGTTCCCCATCGCATATAGATGGTTTGTCCTACCGCCTATCCCTAGTGTAGTACCCTTCTGATTGCCTCTAGCTAGTGGTGTTGTGGCAGAGGACTGGGCCTTATTGCCCCATATCGAACACTCTCTTTGAAAATAGAATGATTGGCCACACTTGTAGAAACCGTTCCCTCCATCTCTACACTCTCCCAGGTGCTTCATGTCATACTTCCTACAAGGTGACTTTCCTCTAGAGCCAAGGGTCACGCTAGCCTATAACTCCGAACCCTGCACCCTAAAGTTTTGCTGACCTTGGAACCTCTTATAATACCAGGTATTCGGTGCTGGTGCACTGACTGAATATGGTGCATAGCTGTCACGACCCGGTTAGGGGGCCTAGATGTGACATGGCGAAGGAGAACCCGAAGGCTCTCGATCAAGCCATCATAGT
>JBCEWC010017313.1:0-12579 GCA_038996855.1 Solanum aculeatissimum
AAGTTTGAAATTTTTAAAAAATCTATATATTTTAAAAATTGACAATAATAAATTGAACTTTTATATTAAATACAAGGTAGTATATACACTTTGAATTAAAATTTTAACCAAATTTTTGTTTTAAAATTAATACCGGATTACCGATCCAATCCGGTCCGGTCCGGTCTGGATTATACCGGACCGGAAAGGTAATGGCCCAAAAATCCGGTATTACCGATACCGGTCCGGTTCCGGTAGCAGAGTATTTCATCACAATTCGAGCCGGTACCGGTAACTTCCAGATCGGTTGTGCCGGTTCCGGTACCGCTGCCTCCCATAATTAAGGGTGAGCCTCAAACTATGTTGAGGCCCCGCTCTTTCTATGTAGAGGCAAAGTTGGACACACTATACTCTTGCACGTTGTATTATGCTTATTATGGGTTGTTATGACTATTGGGATTATGTTATGGAAATGATATTTCGATTATACTTATGTTTATGCTTATGGGCTTGTGAGTGCTGGGAATGTGCTTATGTGGAAAGTCTCATAACCCCGGTGTGCCCCCATAGCTTGAGTCCTCCTTACCCTCCCCTTAGAAATACTTGTTACGTGTTATGTGATTAATGCTCATCCCATTCCCGGTAACATCCCCGTAGCTTGAGTTCAAAGTCCCATTTTCCCTAGAATTATATGTTATGTGTTTACTTTCCGTGCTTCCGAACCGATGATGTGTGTGATGATGCTATGATGGCTTGATCGAGGACCTTCCGGTTCTCCTTCGCCATGTCACATCTAGGTCCCACTTTCGGGTCGTGACAAGGTGCAACTACCTTAACTTTTTGAGTCTTTTTCTTCTTTTGTCCACCTTTCGATTTAGAAGTAGAATTTTTCTCAACATATAGTTCCATAGATAGTACCTGTTTTTTAATAATCGTCTCTACCGACTGTAACGCATTCAATAATTGTGCCAAATATAAACTCATTTTATTCATATTATAGTTCAGGCAAAATTATTTAAAACTGTCTGGCAGAGATTGCAGTATCATCTCAACTTGAGATTCATTATTGATTTTAACCCCTAAGACCTCTAGTTCATTCAGAAGACTTAGCATCTTCAGAACATGGTCTCTAACGAGAGCACCTTCAGTCATCTTAGTGTTCATGAGATCTCTCATGGCAGTCTACTTAGCTGCGCGACTTTGGTCCCCAAATATTTGTTTGAGATTCTCCAGAATCTCAAAAGCAGAGAACATAGATTGATTCTAATGTTACAGTACATTTAACATTGAAGTCAGAATGTAACACCACGCCATCTCATCAGCCTTTTGCCATCTTTGATAAGAGAGTTTTTCCTCATTACTAGACTGTTCATTAGGTTTTAATGGAAACTTTTCATGGAGTACAAATTTGTACTCTTCAGCAGTTAATACAATGTCAAGATTTCTTCTCCAGTCAACATAATTAGGACCTTCAAGTTTATTTTGACTCAAAATAGTGACAATGGATTAATAGGAGACATATTAAATCTGAGATTGAAAAAGTTGCAATAGATCAATATACAGTCATATAAACATTGAATAATTAAATTCAAATTCATCACATACATATATATTCATGCATCTTGAATAGTCAATCATTGGGATTGGAGAACTACTCATACAATATACATATGTAATGACTGATTATTCATTCCATAAACTTATACAGACCTAACTCAGTTGGAGAGTTTACTGTTAGTTTAAGTCAAGTTAAAATCATAAACCCTAGTTATATTGATCCAATCATATACAGTTTGAGAGAGTTAATACAGATTATCAAACTAGCAATTAAATACGTAATGACTTGTATTAAATTCATCTGTTAAGGAGGAAGGTCTAAGTCAACACATAAATTTAATACTTCATTACTATTTATATTTGATAATTATAGAGAAGAAAGGGAAAATCATAAACCATAGTTACATTGATTCAATCACATATTACTCAATTTAGGAGAGTTAATACAGACTATCAAACTAATGATTAAATAAATAATGACTTGTATTAAATTCATCTGTTATGGAGGAAGATTTAAGTCAACACATAAATTTAATACTTCATTACTATTTAATTTCGATAATTATAGGGAATAAATCCTTATTATCATGTATATTCTTTTTCAAATTTTATACAAAATTTCTAGAAAACAAATTATACAAATATGTACAGTTCTTTCAATATACCCTCTTATACATGTACAAATAGTTACGGGTATATGAAACACAAAATTCACCTTAAAACAATAGAACCCATATGATGCAAAACTTTTGGATTAAAGAATTGTCCAATCTGATTGCAAGAATTTTAGACCATTGGTTCATTAAAACATAAACAAAAACAAATTCTCTTTTTCAATATAATTCAATCACAATTGCAATAGCTATTGCCTACGTCAACACGTGAAAAGAGATACTACACCTATCACTTAATTTGCACATTATTGAAATAAAAAAAATCTACTAAGGCTCCATCAATACAAAAATCCCTTTTGTAGAAAAAATTCCAACAATATTCATGACAAGTGTTTAGTGATGTTGTAGATGCTCATAATTATTGTTTAAAAAAAATTCACATACGTATTTTTTATATTATCTATAAAGATGTAAGCAAGGTTCTGATACCAATTGTTGGAAAATATTACACAGCGAAAACACTTTCAAGATTTAACTGCTTATATGAATATAGACAACAATCGCAAATACGTATCACACACAAAGTATGCAGAAAATTAATTTAAGAAATACCTCTTGAAGCATGTGCAAATATCTTGAAGCAAACTAGACTCCGGATCCACGGTCTTCTAAAATGATCCCAAATTAACAATCGAACTCTCACAATACTTGGGTGGGCAAGTATTATATAGAATTCTATTTTTTTTCTTTTTCTCTCTCTTGTCTATTGGATTTTCTATGTTAAGAGAACTCCTATTTATAGACTACCTTTCCAAATCCAAAAGAAAGAAGGAAATCCCTTTTTCTTGAAATACAAGAAACCTTCTTTTATTAGAAATAAGATTCTAAGTTCTAGTTAAATATGGACAATGCAGGGACTACAAAATTAATTACTGAGACTTCCTATTATGAAAATAATTCTTTTAAATTTGAATTATTCTTACCTTTTAATAAATCAAAATGATAATTAATATATACAGCTCATAATCGTTATATCATGATTAAGAATATAAGTACATTTAATAGTTTAGAGAACATGTTTTTCTCAGTTAGTTCAAAACATCTATCTCTACTTGGTCCCATTCAATACATACAAAATGTACTAGCACAAGAAGTTAAAAATATATCATTCTCATAATCAAGATAAATTACATATAATCTTGTGCTACAATATTTCCAATGGTTTGTCCAAATTTCCATCTAGATTGTGAACTATAATTTTAACTTATAAGAACCAATGACTTGATCTTCTGTGTATAAGTTTAAACTCTATACACCAAATCATCTACTATATAAGTTGAGGACACATATATGACAAATTGATCTATTTAATGCAACACTTTATTAAATTGAATAAATAAATAAATAAATAATTATTTAATAAATAATATTATATTCAAATGCATGGTTAATAGTATATCCTAACACCTCTAATGTTCAATAGGCAATACCGTTAGATAATGTGTCCAAATAAATTTTTTAATAAGTTTAGAAGCCCTCGAGTATCTATCCTTACTTCTAATATCTATCACCTGACGATATCTTCATATCTTATCGAATTATTTAGTTTGGATCTACTGAAAAGACAAAATATGAATCAATTTTTTTTCATTACTTGGAAAACAACGATTTCAATGGTCATTTGTAATTTGAACAGTAAGTTCCTTGACTATATAACATCCTTTATTATATGGATTGATATAAACTTTTTATTAAAAATTGATGGGGGTTAGTTTTACTAATTATTCTATCCGGATATTCAGTTTACATAGTTATATGCTATTTTTATCTCACCTTGAACTTGACATACGTTTATGAGAGAGTTCTATCTCTTGCTGTAGATAATTCATTTTGATTTTTGATTTGATACATGAAATTCTTTTTATCAAGGTGAAAATTTGTCTTCTACAAAGTGTTTAGGTTGGTGGAGTGAGAGAAATGATGTGGTATTTCTTTCGACAGTTATATAGAAAATAGGAATTATATTTATTTTTTAAAATCATAACTTTTGCCTTTTTTCATCATTAAAATTATTTTAAAATTATTTTATTTTGCCCGAAATATCATCTCGTGTACTATCCCACCACTTCGTACTACACTAATAAAAAAACATAACCCAACAATTACTAACACACCTCAACGGTTACTAACACACTCCTTTTCTTCCATTGATACATCTATCCTATTACAAACTTTCTTCCTTTCCTTATCCTCTTTAAACTCAGTCAATAATAAAATTCTTCCATTCTTGTGCTTCTAATGTGTTCACTTTCTTGCATTTATATGTTTTATTCTTATGTTCTTCTTCCACTTGTGTATGATTAGTTACTTTTATTTTGATCCTTCCATCTTTGAAAAATTCATTGAATGCTATTATGCACAACTTTTTTTGGGTCGAGGCAATTCAAATGATGGGAAACAAAATTGAAATAAAGTAACACACTTAAAAACACTATTTTGCTAGTGATGAACCAAGTTATGTTTGCAGTGAACTTTATCTGAAAAATGCATGTCTGCGGTTTGCAAGCAACATATTTGAAGACCTCTTTGACAGTTGTTGAAGTTTTCATCTCTCTCTTCTTTAGAACTTCTCATGCTTCCGATGACCTTCTCGAAAAGGTCAGTATCGATTATTTTTACAATCTTTTTTCTTATTTTCCGTGGGTTCTTCAAAATCATTATGGTGAATGGTCCATAAGTTTATAAGGAGAAAGAAGCAAATTAGGAGCTAAACACATTTATTATAAATAGTAGCCAATAATGAAGTGTTTTGCTTCTTTTTTGGAAAAATACGACTCGTGAGAATAAAAAGTTTTAAAAAAAAAGGAATTTTAGGCATGCATGATGCATTGGTTAAAGCTATCAATTTGGGAATACTTAATTGTTGGTAATCAATAATACTCACTGACACTAAACTTTTTACTTTCTTCATGTTAGAGAAGAATATTTCTTGATGATTAGTTAGTACTTTGTATCACAATTGACGTAGAATAAATTTAAGCTAAACTCTCCTCAAATTATTCTCATATATTTTTAGTTGTTCAAATATTTTTACTCTTTGTTATTTTTTTGCAGCTAAGAAAATAAAGTAATGCAATTTTTAACATTATAAATTGATATTTAACAAGTTTAAGATTGTATTGATTAGTTTGACATTTCACTCCATACTAATTATATGAAAATTTAAAAATTATGTCGAAATATTATTGGAGAAAAGACAAAGAAATGAAATTCAAAAGTATTTGGCAAGGTATTTTGGCCTCACTATACTAATTATACGAAGGTAAAAGAAAATCATCTTGTAGAAAAGTTATAGAAAAAAAAAACTTTCTCTATTTATGCTAATAGTACATTGAAATACCTGTCTCCTAATCTTCTTTGTTCGGACTCTTAACTATGAAAGTTTAATTTTTAGATTTAACATATATAATTTCTTCACACAAAAGATTTTTTTTCGAAAAAAAAAACACTTTAATTAAGTCTCTTCAAATCAACTCTAAATTTGCATAGAGAATGTTCTTTCCTTTTTCTAAAGAGCAGAAAAGAAAAATCATGAAGAGAGTTAAACTAAATCCTTAATAATATTATGATATTGAGAACACTGAAAATGTTAAGAATGAAAAACAAATTTTTTATTTTACTATGCAGAACTCAACTATCAAATCAGTTTCTAAGGATTTATATGACAATCAATTAAGAAAGTTATGTTTAATAACCGATGACTTGAGTACTTTAAGTTATGTATTCCTATATCCTTTGTCCCAATTTGTGTGATAGAAATTTGAATGTTAAATTCATACTTTAATAATAAAAATAACTTTTGAAAATTTTGTGTTGTCAGTTATATAAGTCTTTTGTTCACTATAATTGAAAAAGTGAAATTCTCTAAAAGTACTTTAGATCTATGCAAGTTATATAGGCTTGTGTACAAAAGTGGAACAAGAAAAAAATAAAAATATGTAATTTCAAAAGAAAATAACAACTTCCCTCATAATGATTTTGTTAACAACTTGATGTACTTAAATTATTTGTATTAAATGAATATCAGGACACATGATAATACACAAATTTAATGGATTGTTCATTATCGTGCGAAACTATGTTATTCGAACTCTTAAAAAATGTCAATGGGTGTATGTCACATTCTCCAAAAATAGTGTATTTTTGAAGAATCCGACACGAATACGACATCAAAAGTGAAGAGCTTGCACAATTTAGCTAGGAAGTCACTTTGTGGGTTAATTGAATCAAAGTGTGATGTGTGAGGCCACAGTGGTTCGACCAAGCAGCTATTGCTCATCCCACAATGATCCTACAACGTGAAAATTCACCCAACACGACTAATTTTATTACTTATATATATATATATATATAAAAAGAATATTCAATCTGATGATTTGTCGCTCTCTAAGATTACTACACATTTTTTTTCTTTTTTCTTTATTTATTTATATTTTTTAGAAAAGAGGGTAATCAATGTGAAGTAGCCTTTAAAAAAAGGTGTGTCATTCTGATATATTAATTAATATAAATAATAAGTATCGCTTGAGTTTGACTTATTTTTTCAAAACAAAGTGTTTTTTTAATAGTAATTTTCTCTGATTAAGACCTGAAAAAAAGGTCTTTGTCCTTATTTGTAATTATGTTGATTCATTTACTCAATTCTTTATTTAATAATTAAAAAGTTAATCATATTACTATATTTGTTAATATCTCATGAGTTGCAAAAAATCTTCATCTATTTGTATTGTGTACTTAAATAAAATATCTCTTCAACTTCCTTCTATCTAATTCCATGACTTAATAAACCTATATTGCAATTCATCGCATCTCTTTTATTGCAATTCTGGAGCCCTTTTTTGATGACTCTCAACTTCAAAACTTTAGGAGTTAGCTCAATATGGATCATTCTGTGTGCAATCCTAAAAGCAAAATTTGATTGTTTTGGACTAAGGATGTGGACCGTAGAATTATTCATAATAAGGAACAACATATCACTTGTGATATTAACCATGTGTTGTTTCCTCATCCCTACATCATGACTTTTGTGTATGCCAAGTGCAAAGATGCTCTCAAGAAGATCTCTGTAGGACAATTCACTTCTTCAAGCCAACACTGATAAGTCGTGCTATTGGAGATTTCAATGTGATAATTGGTCCAAAGGAGAATTTAAGGGTTTCCTTACAACATAAAGAAAAGTTTTGAGTTCGTAAGTGTTATTGAAGCTTGTGGTCTTATGGATATTATCTTTAATGGTTAGAAATTTACTTGGTGCAATCACAAGAGTTTCAGATACAGAATTTGGGAGAGGTTAGATAGGGTATTAGTTAATGATAAATGGTTGAATGATATGCCCTACACTTCCATCTATCACCTTCCTTCAGTTGGTTCTGATCACTGCCCCCTTTTGCTGGAAATGAAGAATAATTAGACCAACCACATTAAGTACTACAAGTTCTTGAATTGCTTGACAGATAATCAGTCCTTCATGGACACTGTTGGCAATTGCTGGAGCGGGAATATTGAGGGTAATCCAATGTGGATGTTTCACTATAAATTGAAAAGACTATCTTCTATACTTAGCAGCTGGTCCAAGAATATTTATAGAGACATTTATGTCAAGGTGAAAGAGTTTGAAAAGAAAGCCAGAATGGTTAAGGAAAAACTGATTAGTACCAATGATGATGAGGACAGAACTGCACTTCATGCTATAAATGCTGAGTATATTAGATATCTCAAGCTTGAGGAGTCTATGCTCAAACAGAAGACCCAACTTCAATGGTTTCAGGAGGGTGATGTGTATTCCAGTTATTTTCATACTCTGATTAGGGGTATAAGAAGAAGGTTACATATTCCCAACATCCAAGATGACGAAGGGAACTGGTTTCAAGGAGATGAAGAAATTGCTACAACTGCTTGCAAATATTTTCAACAAATTCTTATTGGGTAAGACAAATACATTCAGGATCAGGCTCCACAGTGTATTCCTCACATGGTTACTAATGATCAGAACACTATGCTTCAAATCATGCCTACTATAGATGAGATGAAAAATATTGTCTTTTCTATGAATCCTAATTCTGTTGCAGGACCTGATGGCATGAATGAAAAATTCTTCCAGGTCTGCTGCAAGATTATCAAGTGTGATCTTTTTAAGGTCATCTAAGACTTCTTTTGTGGTCAGATTAGTCCCAAATACTTCTCTCATGCATGTTTGATTTTACTCTCTAAAGTAAATCATTCTAGAAAAATTTCTGAGTTCAGACCCATAAATCTTAGTAATTTCACCAATAAGATTATTTCCAAACTTCTTTATCAGAGACTAGCCTCTATTATTCCCAACTTGATTTCTGTCAACCAATCTAATTTTGTTAAGAACATGAGTACCTCTGAAAATATCATGTTGGCTCAGAAAATTATTCATCAAATAAAAAAGCCCAATAAAGGTGGTAATGTTGTCATAAATCTAGATATGATCAAAGCTTATGGCAGGGTTTTTTGGTCCTATACCTGCCTGATTCTGAGAAGAATGGGCTTGGGTGAGATCTTCATTGATATCGTTTGGATAATTATGTTCAACAACTGATATTTTGTCATTGTCAATGGCTCCAGGCATGGATTCTTTTATTCTACTAGAGGGCTCAAGCAGGGTGACCCCCTTTCACCTACTCTTTTCATTTTTAGTGTTGAGTTGTTATCCAAGCTTCTAAATAGGCTCAACTTCATTCCTGATTATCATGGTTTCTTCATGGAAAGAAATGGCTCTCAGGCTAATCACCTTAGATTTGTAGATAATGTGATTATCTTCACTTTAGGAACAAGTAAATCTCTCAAGCTCATTATGCAATCCCTTACCACTTATGAAGGTGTGTCAGGCCACCTTATCAACAAGAATAAAATCCACTTCATGGTCCCTTCTTTTGTTCTTGATTCTACTGCTAGAAGGATAAAAATAATTATTGGTTTTGAGCAGAAGAATAGTCCTATGACCTATTTGGGATGTCCTATCTATAGTGGCAGGTAAAGAGTCATTTATTACTCTGGATTGGTATCTAAGGTGGTGGCCAAAATTACAGGATGGCAAACTAAGTTGTTATCTTATGGTGGGAGGATTGTTTTGGTCAAGAATGTTCTTCAGTCACTTCCTATTTATCATCTCTCATTTGTTTGTCCTCCTCAAACTACTCTGAAGCAGATTCATTGTCTTATGGCTGATTTCTTTTGGGGCTGGAAGAATGATAGAAAGAAATATCATTGGGCTTCCCGGAAGAATCTCAGTTTTCCTTATGATGAAGGTGGCATTGGGTTTAGACAAATGGTTGATGTAGCTATCTTATTCCAATATAAGCAATGGTGGATTTTCAGGACCAAAAAGACTTATGGGATGATTTCTTGCTTGCTAAATATTGTCAAAGGGCTAATCCTATTGCTAGAAAGTGGGATACTCATCAGTCCTTAGTTTGAAAGCTCATGATGAGAAATAAATTTAAGGTTGAACCCCGTATTCAATGGAAGATCATTTCTGGTTCATCTTATTTTTGGTGGGATGATTGGCTTGGGACTGGTCTTTTAACATATCACAGAGAGGGTGTTTCAAGATCTAACAACATCAGAGTTTCAACTTTCATTAATCATGATCACTGGGATGTTGAAAGGATTATTCAAATTGCACCTCCACAAATGGTTTCTCTTATTCTTGCCCATCAAATTCAGTACCAGGAGAATACTGTTGATCTGGCCATTTGGAAGCCTACTAGGGATGGAAAATTTTTCTGTTCTTCTGCTTGGAATTTAATAAGAGTGAAGAGGGACAAGAATCTTATTAATTTCATGATTTGAAATAATTTTATACCTTTCAAATGTTCTTTTCATCTATGGAGGACATTGAGAAGTAAACTACATACAAATGAAAAAATTACTTTTTTTGGACAACACCCTTCTGAATGCTACTGCTATAATATTCCTGGTCAAGATACTATAGACCATATTTTTATGGCTGGGAGATTTGCTAAATACATTTGGAGTTATTTTGTTGATTTATGTGGTATTGACAAAAGTTACACACCTCTTAGAAATATGGTTATGAGGTGGTGATAGGCTAAGCCCCACAATCATGCTCACAAGTTAATTCTTCAGTCCACTCCTATTTTTATTTGTTGGAGCCTTTGGAAGAATAGACGTGCAAGCAAATATGGTGGCAAAACTTCTAACAATTCCAGAGTTAAGTACATTGTGCTGAAGGATACATTTTTTCTCCTTTCTACTGCCTTTTCTTACATCAGATGGCCATTTAATTGGAAGAGTTTGATGTCTATGCTAAAAGGTTATGTTTATGACATAAAAATGATAAAAATGTGTTGGCAAAAACCTGTGCCTGATTTTGTGAAGTTAAATATAGATGGTAGTGTTTTAGACAGTCCTAGTAACATAGGCGTGGATGGAATTTAAAAAAATCATCATGGAAATATTATCTTTGCATACTCCCCTCTTATAGGGATAGACACTAATAATCAAGCGGAGCTTGAAGCTACATATTTTGGCTTGTGTTGGTGCCTCCATTTATGTTATAGGAAGGTGTTTTTGGAGATGGATTCTGAGCTCTCTGTCAATTGGATTAATCATCAAACTCAAACTTCTTGGCTCAATAGTCAGCTTTTTAGTAAATTTTATAACATTATTATCTAGTTTTAATATTTCAGATATTGTCACACTTACAGGGAAACAAATTTTGTTGTTGATTGCTTATCAATACAGTCATACTATTACTTTTTTTCAGGCTTTTCTTCACTGATCTTCAACTTCCTAGGGAGGCGAAGGCTTATTATGATCTTGATAAAATTAGGATGGCCAACTTTAAGAGGAGAAAATTGAAGAGAATTAAAAAGCCACCGTGAAGATATTTCTCTTATTGCTGATCCTGGATCTTCTTATAGGGTATGTCTAGATATAGTCATAGCTTGTTAGAAGATTTAGATTTTTTTTGTAGGTTTTATTTTGTAAAGGGGAGAGTCTCCCTTATTTATTGCTTTCCTAGTGTTTATTGAAATGAGAGGAGTCCTCTCATAGGTGAATAGATGCTAGATTTGCTTTCCTTTTTTAGTATTGGGGATGAGTTGGCTGGCCTTGGTAGGCTGGCTGACTTATGAACCACCATAGGGCGGAGGTAAGGTATATGTCCCCCATCATTGTACTTTTGCTTTTGTTTATTTATAATAAGGCTTGGGGTTGTGCGGCTCAATCCCTTCCCGTCCAAGGGGGTGAGATCCTCTTGGCATAGGTATATTCCCATAAAACAAAATAACTATCTTCAATGAAATTGTTGAATAATCATTTTTATTTTTCTCTTTCTTTTTAATTAATATATACTTTCTCCCTTTTAATTTTTTTTCCATCAATCATATGGTCAATAATTGATGAGTCGCGAAAATGCTCATCATTTGACACTTTTCTAAATGAAATCTTTGCGAATTCTCAAGTAAATTGTTGCGTTTAATGTTTTGTATGGTTCATTCTTCAGGAAAATCAGGCAAGGCAAGAAAAAGAACAAAATGGAGAAAATTGTATCCCAAACGGTAAGGTTACGGACCGTGTACCCTTTAACGGGCCGTGGAACTGACCGTGAAAGGTAATAGAGAGTGCCAGTGTTGAAATGAGGCAAAACCTGGGCAAAGTCAGAACTCACAGGAGGAGTGACGGACCGTGTACCTGTTAACGGGCCGTGTACCTACTCGTTAAACGTGACAGAATGTCAGCCGTTGAAATATAAATGAATTGAGGCTAAGTGAAGGTAAACAGATCGTGTGACGGGCCGTTGTAGGATTGACGGACCGTCTCGAGCATCGTTAAACATCACAGAACCTTGGCCAGAATGCACATGTGAGAAACAATCAAAGGCAATCCAGACGGACAGTTTGACGGGCCGTGTAACGTTACACGGTCCGTTACTGGTGATCGTTAAATGTAATAGTGAGCTGGTGGATGAACGGGTGAAGCCCAGGAGTTAAGTGTGTCCAGACGGAAGGTGGTACGGACCGTTTAACGGTAGACGGTCCGTGTAGTTGCCGGTTTAGCGTGTCGAAGCCCGATTTTTCTATTTTGTCTTGGATTTATTTTAAATCATATAAATATACTTTTATTAGGTCGTTTTTATGTTGTTAAGACTGCTAGGTCTCGAACAAGAAGTTTTTAGACTTGAGATATTACTTTTGCAACTTTTTGCTACGATTGATTCATTGAATTGCAATTACAATTTGTGATTCTGTTGATTTCTCAACCGTAAGTGTAAATCATGTTCTCTTCATCTTGTTTCAATACAGATTTGACAAGCATGCTAGGCTAAACCCATAACTAGGGTTATGGGGACTATGATCACCGAAGAAAATAGGCAAAT
>JBCEWC010017314.1:0-12579 GCA_038996855.1 Solanum aculeatissimum
AAATTAATACTCATATATTAGACCTCTGTTCATGACCCCTTTTGCAACCATAAATTCATCTGATAAATTTGAAATTTTGCAAAAGAAAAGCAAAGTGATTTATAAAATAAAATTGGTCAAGAATCCATCTTCTTTTAGTAAACTTCTTAGAATCTTATATAAAAAGGCCAGTCCATATTCTGTAAATCCTTAGACTAATTATCATTTTGAGACAAAAAATATTGAAACACCTCCGAGAGGGGGGTATATTTAAATATTGAAACACCTCCGAGAGCGGGGCTAGGCATGAAATTTTTTAATATAATTTAAAATTATAATTGTTTTTTTAACATATAAATTTATATGTCAAATTTACATTTTTAAAAAATAAAATTTTTGATCATGTTTTTGAATAATTTGAGATTTAAAATCATTATCTCAACTCGTATGTCCAAAAATTGATTTGAAATAATTGTTAAAAAAATAATGATTCTAAATTACAGAAATATATCCTTGTTTTTTCATGTGAAGTGTCGTATTGATACATTTTTCATTCTCTTAATTTTTCATCTATTTTTAACATTAACTTTATCCACAATTCAATATATATGAAATATTTAATCCTTTTATTTTGTTCAGTCTGAACATTATTATAACTACATAAGAGCGAATAAAGAATGCAAGTCCCTTCATAAATCTACAAACCCTTTCTGCCTTTGTAGATATCAATGATAAGACATGTTGAGACGACTGATAGAACCTAGTCTTATACTCGGCCACTACCACACCTCCCTGAGTCAAAGTCTCGAATCTGAACTTGCTCTCCTCTCCAACACTCCAAGGAATGAATCGCTCCTGAAAAGCCTCTAAATGGTGGGAACCTTGCTGGCAGAGAGTGCATATAAGATTGTTACTACTCCTGTGCTGCTCCTTGTAATTGTAAGGCAACAAACCTAACTCCTCTAGAATCCACTAAGCCCACGGCCTCTAACATCTCATAACTCAAGGTAAGGAACTCATATGCATCATCTCCCTTACCACCCTAAAACTGAGGTGGTTTCCTCTTCTAAAATTGCTCATACCTCTGTTGTTTGTCTGCTGCCAATACCGGCTCATGAGCAACCTAGGATAGAGGAACCATCGATGTTGGTGTATCAACTGACATATGAGGAGGCATATATAGTATCTGGCCCACTAAAACTAAATGATTTGCTACAAACTCATCGAAATCATAGGCTTGTTCCAACACCTAAGAAGGGGGAACCTCACTCCTAACTGGCCCCTGTAGAGCACCTCGGGCAATGGTCTCAAACATGTCTATCACCCATTGAAGAGTTCCCTGAATAGTCATAAGATCCTCGACCTCTGGAAAATCTTGGTCCTGCCTAGGCTCGAGTGAGATACCTCTGTCATAATCTCTCATGGGTGCTGAACCACAGGCACGTCCTCGACTGTTACCACGTCCTTTGGCTCTACCTCTACCTCTGCCCTAAGTTAAGGCCTTAACAGTAGCCTCACGAGCTGGCTCCTCAGCTCTGCCCATAGATAAGGATCTGATTCTGGCCATCTGCCAAAAGAATACACAATAATCAACAACCCTACAACAACCACATATGACATAAATTGAAAGAACAAAAAGGAAATTTTCAAACAGTCTTTGTAGCCTCTCAAAGATAAGTAATAGGCGTCTCTGCACTAATACTTAAGACTTTACTCGACTGGGCTTGCACACATGCGAGACCTATGAACCTAGGGCTCTGATGTTAAATTGTCACGATCCAAAAATGGGTGTGATGGCACTTGTCTAACCCACCAAGACAAGTCAGCCTAATCATGCTCAATCATTACATAATGCTAAAAATAGAATAAACAAAGACCAAAAATAGTAGATAAGCATAAGAAAATTGAACTAAAAACTATTCTAAAACTAATATCACATGTACAAACCTCTAAATAATAAGACTAAAAAAAATACAAGTCTCAACGTCTAGCCCTCAAATAGAATATAAAAGTGTAAAGAATCTTTGAGGGTCTACCAAAGAGATAAGTAGCTACCTCTCAAGAAATTCTAAAGCTACTGGGAAAGATCTAACAAGAGGGATCAGGCTCACAATCTACAAAAATATAGCAAGGGATGAACACCAAATAACAAACACTCAACAAGATCCAAACACAAGTAAAGAATACTGACCAAAATACTCCTTCCACACCAACCACATACCATCGAAATACACACCTACACTCAGAAAAGTCCTAACACAAAACAACAATATATATACATAAATAGGAATAACACAACAAATTTCCCCACTAATTGTCACAAGGTATAAATCAGATATACAAAGAATGTTTCAATATATAACTCGATTATACAACAGGTATCCCAAGATAAGCTAAGATATTTAACAGATATAGTCTAGGTATAATCATTTCATAATCAAATCTCAACAGTCGAATCAAGTCACATTCACAAGGCAGGGTGATATGAAATGAAATAATATGATATGATATAAAATGAATTAATGCAATGTCAAGTAATCGTGATGCATATTTGTCCTTCAATACACATCGGATGATATAATCAATCTAGAACCCATAAGGGGCATATCTGTTTATGTACCTGCTCCGGCTCGTGAGGCTCATTCCCAGTCAAGAATGCATATCAAGAACACATTCATATGATGCAATAATGAGAAGTGCATGTGAAAGCCCACTTTACTAAATATACATCAATTCAAGTCAAATATCATAACATACAATGGTATAATGATCGATCCGTTCCAAGATTATAATCAATTCTCTAACCCACAATTGAAACTCAACAATATTATTCTCAATGTCTAATACAATCAAACATACAAAATCCACTATCCATATTCTGGTATCACAAGAGATTCTCAATATCAAAACACAAGTCTATATGTATCAATCTCTAGCCTTCACTTTCACATAGTAACGGGGATCCACAATTTAATCAAATCCTCACAATTTACAAGTTCAACTTAGCCAACAACAATTACCCATTCATTCTAAGTTACAAGTAAAAGGAATATAGTGTTCGAGTAAGCTTAACAAGGTTTAGAAATCCACTTGCCTCAATCAATAGCCAAATCAAGCAAAAATTGAAGCTTTCCCTCTCGAATTCGCACCTGAAACATCACAATCTAGTCAAATATGGATTCACTATCTCAATACAAAGCCAAAGACACTAAAATCAAGCAATTCGAGTGAAACGGGCAACATGGTCAAAAAATTTCATCCTTAAAAATGTTCTCGGATTTTGAAAATTATTACATGCAAATATTCGTTAAGTAATAAGAAATCCAATGGTGAAAGTCATTTAAAAAAAAGAGTTAAAAAGAACTCACAATCACAATTTTTCTGTCAAAAATCAATGCTCAAGAAAACCCCAATTTTTCCAATTAAAATTTCTAATTTTCATGTTAATATCATAAATTAATCAATGAAAATTGAAGATATAGGTTAGAAACATGTTACCCAAAAGCCTTGTCTTGAAAATCCTTGAGAAATCTCTCCAAAATCGAGCTTAGAATATTAAAAATGGCGAAAAATGATGAAACTCATCACTTTAAAAATTTAAAACTGTTTCAGGAATTTTGTACTTCGCGAATGCGGATGGGGACCTGCGAACGCGGAACTCTACAACACCAGTACCCCATGAACGCAGAGCTCACGAAGTAAGGCCTCCTCGAACGCGGTGGCCTATGCTATGAACGCGGGGGTCTTTACTCCTGCACTAGATTTTCGAAAAAATCAGCTATTTTAGAAACTCAAAATGGACCCTCGAGGTTCATTCGAAACTCGATACACATAAATCAAATATGCAACTCTACAAGCAACAACATTCTAAACTCAATGGAATTACTATAATTCGATTCTGATGTCTCCTTAACTCAAAACCCGATAAAGCTCATCAAAACTACAATGAGACCATTTCTAACGTTAGTTTCACCATCCGAAACCACTAGAACAATCAAATTTTTTATTTGAGTTTTTGAACTCTAAATGTTGACCAAAGTCAAATTATGACCCGAATTCAACTGAAAATACAATTTTGGGTTCAAAATCTCCGTTTTAACTCCGAGTTTAGTTCCATCAATTCTACTATACTAGATTCCACATTTCGAAGCAAGTGGAATCGACGAAATTATATTTTGACACCCGAAACTCAAGATGACCTCAAAACTCAAAATTTTAAACTTTAAGTCATTACAACTCCAAAACTCTTTCTTTAGCAAAATTCAAACTTTTCACAAGTTTTTCGAAATCCGACTTGTTAACACATCAAAAAATGACTCAACGCAAATTTCAGGAAGGGAAAAATGATAACTTAGCTGAAAATACCAAAAATGACTTTCAAGATCATTACAATATACCTCGCCTTTAATATAGGGTAATGACAATTTAAAGTGAAATTTTTATATCCACACATATTTTGTTGTGGTTTACATCGCGAAAGGACACATCGATACATTAAATCACAACATTTTATTTGTGACTTGAAAAATCTCAGAGCTCCAATCCTAACGAAGTTCTTTATGATCACGACTTTAATTAATCAAGAATCATGTGTGTTGACGATCAATAGAATTAGAGAAAAAATCGAATGCTAGCAAACAATATTGATGTTACATGTATGCTCAAGTAGACCTAAGAACAAGCATTGCCAATGGGTAGGAGTTAATTTCCTGAAGGGTCACTTAAGTTTCGTAAGTTGCCTTCAAATATTATTCTTGTTTCATTTAGGACCAAAATATCACTTAACTATCTTTATCTCCCCCAGATATCACTAAACTATCACTGTTTTCCTTCAAAAATACATAACACTTCAAAAGCCTCCTTCCCTCCTCGTTAACATGTCATATCATTAAAGTCTCATTTTTTAGTAGCAGACTTATATAATTTATTTAATTAAAATTATAATTTTATTCTCTTTATTTGTAAAAAAATAATTTAATTTATTAAGAAGGACTTTGCATGCTTAGGAATCTTTTTCAGTACTTAAACTTTATATTATCTTCTTAAATAGTCATTCATATTTTGAGAATTGCCTACACAAATCACATTTATTTTTCAAAGATAATAATATATTTTTCTGAAAAAAAAAGAGTCTGTTTGGATTAATTTTTAATTTATGACTTATAAGCCAAAATTAAGTTAGAAAATATAATTTACAATTTTTAGCTTATTTTTGTTATTTTGACTTAAAAATAAGTGCTTATAAGTACTCTTTTATTTTATCCAAACGCTATAAAACTGCTTAAAAGTTATTTTGGCTTAAAAGCACATAAAATAAGTAATCCAAACAGGCTTTAAGTACCTTGAAGTCTTCTTCTACTCTAGTTGACATACCATGTCATTAGATCATCTATTTAAGAAAAATAATAAATCTACTTAACTCATCAAATTTATGTCTTTATAAAAAATACATAAAGTATATGAAAATTTATGAAGATTATACACAAAAAATCATAAATAATCTAGTTTTCTACGGATTATTTTACTAAACAAAATTCAATGAAAAAACTATCGACGATTATAACCTCATGATTATTGAAATCCCTAAGTAAATCATCTCTGAAAAATTTAAGCAAATAATTTTTCATAAAAATATTCAAATAAATACGCAAGGTTATATTATATTATATTGTATTGTATTGTATTGCATTGTATTGTATTGCATTGCATTGCATTGCATTGTGCATTGTATTGTATTGCATTGTATTGCATTGCATTGCATTGTATTGTATTGCATTGCATTGCATTGCATTGTATTGCATTGTATTGTATTGTATTGTATTGTATTGTATTGTATTATACACAAACACACACATATATGTATGTGTTGGGATATATACTATTAACCATGGAATAATACTATTAACCATGAGTTTAAATATAATATTTATCATAGAACAATTGTTTATTCAATTTTAATAAAAGTTTTAATAGATCATATAATTGTTTATGTGTCCATTTACTTATATAGTAGATGATTTAGTATATAGAGTTTTAGCTTATACACAGAGGATTAAATTATCGGTTCTTATAACTATAAAATTTTTCATTCACAATCTAATATGGAAATTGGATAAGTCATCGGTATGATTGTACCACAAGATTATATATAATTTATCTTGATTATGGAAACGGTGTAGTTCTAACTTTTTGTGCTAGTGCATATTGTATGTATTGAACGAGACCGAGCAAAGATAGTTGTTTTAGACTGACTGATAAAAACATATTCTCTAAACTGCTAAATGTACTTATATTCTGAATCCAGATATACGAATTTTTAGTAGAATGATTTGTAATTTGTTCTGATAAAAATAATTTCAAATTAATTATTTCCATAATAGGGAGCCTCAACAATTAATTTTGTAGTCCCTACTGTGTCATATTTAACTAGAACTCAAAATTCTACTTCTAATAAAAAGATGATACTTATTAGTTTCTTGTTTTTCAAGAAAAGTTGGTTTCTTCTTCCTTTTGTATTTGGAAAAGTCCTCTATAAATAGGAATTTTCCTGACCTAGAAAAAGGAGAGAAAAAAAGGAATTAGGTTTCCTATACAATTCTTTCCTACCCAAGTATTGAGATAGTTCGGATGTGAACATGGGATCACTGTAGAAGACTGCAAAACTGTAGTCTAACTTGTGGATTCGCTTGAAGGTATATGGTCACGCTTCAAGAGGTGTTTATCGAATTAAATTTCATAAAGTTTATGTGTTCTAGCATGATTACATGTGTTCTAGCATAAATGTATATGTTATCTGTTATTCATGTAAGTAGTACGATCCTTATATGCTTCTGTTGCGCACATGATTTTTCAACAGTATGCATATATATATATATGTATATCCTTTATCTCATCCCAAATTAGTTGGGTTGTCTATTTTAATTCAATAATAAACATATTACATGAGATTATTGTGTTCATCAATAAAGATCAAAATCTTATTTTCTAATACAAATATTGTTCACTTTTTTTGTAAAAAAAATATTATAAGTATGGATTTCGAAGTACAAAATTAATTTTTTATGGTTAGTTGACATTTAGTATTGTTACACCCTAAAAATTATCAAAATACCCCTAGATGAGGGTACGCTTCATAACGCATCTTCACAAACTCTTTTGGCGAATTCGAGGCCAAAAATGCAATCAACACAAAAAATTGTATGGGAAAATGCTCTTGGTTGATTTTTAAAACAACTTGATCGAAAGATAAGTTTTCGAGGCAAAAATGCAATTCTAAAAAAGTGCACGACATGTACACGTCACAGACTTGTCGCAGACTTGCACTTAAATTTTGGTCCCATTATTTCTATGAGATTAGAAAACCGATCGAAAAATAATTATCTAAATTACACATAAAACACATTTAACAAATGTGATTTATGTGTTATTTTGTGGAAAAATAGTTTCTGAACGCATTTTAAGTTTTTCATCAAAACCTGAACTAAAGTGCGACAAGTCCGCGTTGCGGACTTGCTCTACCACGGAACCTGACATTTAGTTTTAAAAAGTAAGAGCATTCTAGTCTTTTTTCCACCCATCCTAGACCAAAACTCCGTCGTTTTAAGATCATTTTTTCCCTAGAAATCAATAACCTACGCTATTCTTTTCACTTTCACGAACATCACTCAGAAAAATAGCAATTAGAAAAAAGGGAGAAGGGCTAGGGCTTGACAAAATCTCTCCAAATTTCTAAGAAAACTTGTGCCCAAGTATGTAAGGCTATCTAAAAATTCTATTTTCGCACTTATTCTATATTCTTAGCAAGAAATCTAGTCAAGACCCAAGCCAATTTCTTTCGAGTGAAGTTGTTGAGAAATACTAAAGTTTACCATGAAATTTATTACAGTTATATTTCTTATTATAAGAATATTGTTGAGCATGTTTCTTTGAATCATGAATTATTATTACAGTTACAAGAATCCTAGTTGAGTTGAGAAATTATTTTCCTAGCATGTTTTACTTGCATTGAAAAATGATTAGTTTACTACAAGCATGTACCCATATTTATGTAGAGTTTGAGTTAAAATATTTTCTTGAGATTGAGTTAAGAGACAAGTTTGAGAAAAGCTAGTTTAAAGGAAATATATAGGGCCAAGGCTCCAAGTGGCAAATTTTCAATTTTTCCCTAAAGTGGGACGCGTTCACAGTTATTGAGCATAGTGCATATTTTGGGAGTAGTATTGAGCATCGATGTGGGTACGAGTTCAGATAACTCCAACCCCATAAATTATGTAGCCAACGTAGGATAGGATTGTACCAGATGTACAAGTCCTCATATGCCACTGAGATGATCTAGTTTATATGGATCCCCAACACTTCATCCCTTACTCCGACAAGGTATGTGATAACACTGACAACGTGGGCAAGATGTTGTATCATCAAGAGACTCATAGTGATTGTTATCAGTTAGAGAAACTCCCCAAGTTACAGTATGCATTATTTTTAGACACAGACAGAATTGCACTTATTCATGCATTAAATCAGATATTTTGCTATAATGTATTACTCATGTTATTGAAATATTTTCTATATTGGATCTATGATTTGTGCACTATACCCTGATTTTTTCTGTTTTGGCCATTATACATACTCGTACACTCCACGTACTTATACATACTCGTACACTCCACGTAGGGATCGAAGACGATATCTATCCATATTTGGATGGTTAGCTTGGTGGTCTTGGATTGTTGCTAGTTGTGAGCCCTTTATTCCAAGGGCAAGACCCACCATACTCTACCTTATGTTATGTTATTTTTTTCTATCTTATGACTTGAGGGTGAGTCCGGGACATGTCGTGGCCCCTGCCTTATCTTATGTAGAGGCATTATTGGACATATCGAATTCTATTGTACGCTCATATTATAAGCTTATTTGAGATGCTATGTATTATGTTTTGACTATGATTATGTTATGCTTGTGATGATTATGGAAGTCCTAAACCCCATCTTATCACCATAGATATCAACCGTACTAACCTTGGTATGGAAGTTATGCATGAACGTAATGCTCATAACTTCCCTCTAGACCTAGCTACTATCGAAGCTTTATCTACAAATGGATAAGATCTCAGCCTAATCTATAGGAGGTTTGAAAAGAAAGGAGCAATAACCATTTTTTTATTCTATCAAAAGGTGCTATTGCTTCTTTTTTTTTTTCTTTATTAATTTCCTAGTATTTCAATGTTACTGACCTAGACTTTTTTGTTTACATTATAAAAAAAGAAGAAGAGCATATTTGCCTGTATTTATTCATGATAGAGTATTCAATTTTGATTTTCTATTTATTTAAAATTGTAGAAATATAACTTGTTTCTCTTGTTACTAATGTTACTATATTTTTTTCATTTCATTTCACACAAAAAAATTAATTTTGACTGCATATTTTTGAAATAATAATCGAAATAATACTATCATTGAAAGGCCAGATCTACGGTCACACTTCAATAAGTGAGCCTCAACCTAGACTTCGTGATTCATACTTACCCTCCCCTTAGTTTTTATGTGCTATGTGTTATATGAACCCATGCAACTCCCTAGCCCTATGATATCCCCATAGCTTGAGCCCAAAGCCCCGTATCCCTTAGAATTATGTGCTTTACATGTTATTTATGAACCAATGATATATGAATGTATGCTTTGAGGCTAGTTTGGGGACCCTCGGGTTCCCATTGGCCATGTCACTCCTTGGCTCTAGGCTCGGGTCGTGACAAAGATGGTATCAAAGCACTAGATTTATAAATCCTCGGAGTCCAACATGCCACATCGAGTAGAGTCTTATTCATGGGTGTGAAGTGCACCACGCCTATGAGTGGGAGACTATAATGATATTTTAGGAATTATCTCGCTTCATTGTCCCTTATGTCGTACTATAAAATGTGTCTTGAAGTCTTTTAACTCTAATGATGTCCGGATACTCGACCTATTTCCATTCCTCCTTATCATATGGAACTGGCTGAATTGAAGGAGTTGAAGGATCAGTTGAAAGACTTATTGGAGAAAGGCTTTATTAGGCCAAACATTTTACCTTGGGGTGCTTCTGTGTTGTTTGTAAGGAAGAAGGACGGATCACTATGGATGTGTATTGACTATCGATAATTGAATAAGGTAATAGTCAAGAATAAGTACATGTTACCTAGAATCGACGATTTGTTTGATAAACTTCAAGGGGCTGCTCATTTCTCAAAGATAGATCTTCATCCTGGCTATCATCAGTTGAAGGTAAGAGAGTATGTTATTCCCAAGACAACTTTTCGGACTAGGTATGAACAATTTGAATTGGTGATAATATCTTTTGGTTTGACCAATGCTCCAGTTGTGTTTATGGATCTTATGAATCAAATGCTCAAGCCTTTTCTTGATAGCTTTGAGGTTGTCTTCATTGATGATATTTTAATTTACTCCCGAAGTGAGCAAGAACATGTGGGCCATTTAAGGTTAATTCTTCAGACTTTGAGAGAGAAATAATTATTTGCCAAGTTTAGTAAATATGAGTTTGGTTGGGCGAAGTTGCTTTTCTTGGTCATGTGATGTCTGGTGACAGTATTAAGGTTAATCCCAAGAAGACTAAGGTGGTAAAAAATTGGCCTAGACTATTGACTCCTTCTGATATTCGAAGCTTTCTTGGGCTAGCTGGCTACTACCAAAGGTTTGTTTACAGATTTCTCATCCATTGCATCTCCTTTGACTAAGTTGACACAGAAGAAGGCCAAGTTTGTATAGACTGACAAGTGTGAGGAGAGTTTCCAGACTTTGAAAGATCGACTTACATCGGCTCCTATTTTGACTCTACTGAATGACTTAGATGGGTTTGTGGTGTATTGTGATATTTCTTGGATTGGGTTGGGAAGTTTGGCTCATGCTGAAGAAGGAAAGAGGGATCTAGTGAGAGAGGTTCACCATTTGGATAGGTTGGGTGTCAGACTGGCAGACTCTACTGATAGTGGTATTCATGTTCAAAATGGAGCCGAATCTTTTGTGGTTGTTGATGTCAAGGCAAAGCAAGATTTAGACCCATATTTGGTTGAATTAAAGAAGTTGGTTGCCAAAAAGAAGATTGAAGTTTTCTCCCAAGGAGAAGATGGTGTGCTTCGATATCTTGATCAGTTGTGTGTTCTCGATGTCAATGGACTTAGATAGGTGATCATGAGTGAAGCTCACAACTCTTATTATTCTATACATTCAAGATCCACCAAGATGTATCGGGACTTGAGAGAGGTATATTGATGGCATGGTATGAAGAGGGATACAACCAAGTTTGTGTATGAATGCCCTAGTTATCAACAAGTGAAGGTGGAGCACCAAAGGCTCGGAGGTTTGACCCAAGACATTGAGATTCCTACTTGGAAGTGAGAAGATGTAAATATGGACTTTGTTGTTGGTTTACCCTGTACCCGCAAGCAATTTGATTCTATATGGGTTATTGTGGATCGGATGACCAAGTCGGCTCATTTTTTACCGGTCAAGACTACTTACAATGTCGAAGATTATGCTAATTTGTATATTCGAGAATTAGTGAGGTTGCATGGTGTGCCTATATCTAATTTGTATATATATATCTTTAATTATATTTTTTTATGTATTCATTTTTAAATTTTAACGCGGTCTAATAGATTCTTATTTTTTACGCGAATAAATATAGTTGACCCACAACTCGTACCATATTTTTTGTATAATAGATTTTAAAGTATCTATATAATGAGTGGGGGTGAATAATTTTGGTGGGGGAAATTTAATAATTTTATTTTTTACTGTTCATCATCTTCTCCGGCGAAATTCGCCGGAGCTCCGATCAGTCAACCTCAGCCTCTACCACCAGACACCAACAACCACCGGCAACCCTTTGCTGCAGGGAAACCACCACCACAACCCAAACCCCAGTAGACCCTACAACCCCTTAACCATCGTGAAACCACCACTCCAAACCATCATTACACTGCCGGAAAACCACCAAACGTCACCCCAACCCTCACCCATTATTAACACCCTTTTCCGCCACTAACCAACAACCAAACACACCCAAAACGCAGCCAACCCACCACCACAAACAACCACCCAACAACAGCCGAAAAACGCAATCACAAGCGCCAGCAAAACACCCACAAACAACCTCAACCACACTCGAACTAGCAGCCCCGAAACGTCACCACTATAATGACCAAAATTAGCCACAAAAAAGCTCTGACCACACCTCCTAAACTCCACCCATTTCAGCACCCAACACCACCATTAAACCCCCTAAATCTCCACCAAACTCACCCACAAAACGCACCCTAAATGGCCCCCAAATCAGTCTGCCGCCACCACCTGAAACACCACCATTTCGACTCCCAAAATCAACAACCCAAAATCCCCTAAATCGCAGCTGAAATGACCCAAAATCAGCTCCAAAGATACCCATTTCTCCACCATTTTCAGCCTAAAAAATTACCACCAAAAACCGCAAAATCGGCACCCATAACGCCGGAAAACCCCATACCCAAACCCCTCTATTCTAGTCACAAACGACCCTTGTTCCTTAAAGCTTCAACGAGCCACCACATGATAATTTTAGATGTTGAAA
>JBCEWC010017315.1:0-12579 GCA_038996855.1 Solanum aculeatissimum
TACTTAACCTAGCCCATGATAATACATATATATCTATGTCAATGAAAGAAAGTACCTTAAAAATCCATATTTGCAACGGTAGAGTTTCCACTTCTTCTCTGTCTAGCTCTTTTTTTTTTTTCTGGGGGGGTTTACCTTTAGTCGATTTGATCTGGGGAGCCGATGTATTTTTCTTTGTTTTCACTGGAGGGTTGCTGTACGCACCCTCCTTAAACCCTTTTCTTAAATTGCTACTAGCAGAATATAATATGGGCTTTAGCCCAAATTTTTCTCTTTTTTTTTTTTTTAATTTACTTAAATACCCCTTTTTCTAACATGGGATATTACAGAAAAATACAAAACTAAAATTGGGAAAAGTTAAAAGGTAACATCGAAAGAGATAAACACTTTTCTCAAGTTATTTTGTTATTCCAAATGTAAAAATTTATTAGGCTATGCTAACTGTAAATTGTTTGTTTGACCTGTACATCTGTGAAGAACCCTATGATTAGAACCATGGAGTATAATTTAATTCAAGTCCCATTTTTTGAGTCCTCACGGTAAAGCTAGAATAGGTGCTAATTCAACGCAAAAATAGTTTCAATAACTGAAAGTTTATGAAAGTACGTTCAATGTGTGCTTCTTCTAACAATACTTTGTCTACTTCTTCTTTGATGTACTTCACTTGGTCCAGGTGTTGGGCCTTCCTATCTCGTCTCAATGAGCCTACAAAACTTCCTATCTTTGCCTTTGTCTTGTACTTCTTCGTACATGCGTTCAAACATTGTTGTTTTAGTCTCCATATCAAAAACTTTTCTTTCTTCTATGCTGCCTTATACCTCTCTCAATTTTCCCTTTTTCCTTCTCGTCTTTACTCTCCACTAACTCATTATAAACTGCCTTATTTGGCCTTCACTTTTCCTTGGATCACTCCATACCACCACCAATCCCCTCGATGGCCACCAACAGTATCTCTCGAGATTCCCAACACCTCTTTAGCTACTTTCCTAATGCACTTAGTTGTTCTATTGCACATACTGTATGCATCCCTGCACTCCCCCCAATTCTCCATATCCATCAACTTCTCCCCCATTTTCAGAGCTTTGGGAGGGGTCAAACCACCCCATTTGATCCTTGGTAGGTCATGGAGAGTCCAATTCTTCCTCTTTTGGTAAGAAAAATTGCCCAAATATTTGTCTTTGTGCACACACTCGATCTTTTCTGAGAGTTCTCATCCAAGTAATTTAGCACATGCCAATTAGGGGATGGACCTACAAATATTGTTATTAGTATGATGGACTTTATTTTTTGCCATAATTGTTAACTCAATTAGGGGATGGACCTACAAAAATTGTTATTAGTATGATGGACTTTGTTTTTTTCCATAATTGTTAACTCAGTTAGGGGATGGATCTCCCTTTTTGTAGTCATAAGTGTTAATTACTAACACCTACATTCAAATGGTTAGGCAGAATGGTCCCCCTGATTCATATTTAGATAAAATAAGCGAAATATTCATATGCAAATTCAGAAAACATAAATATAAGAATGGGATAACAAAAATACGTGTATAATTAAAGGAGGTGATATATTTTGAGTAGTTAACTTATCTATGTAATGAGTGCTTAAGAACATGTGCAGAACTTTTCTAATATTTGATCAGTTTGAAGTGTCTGAGAGAAACATTTTATCATATGCTCAGGTGTTCAATTGGAATATGTTCTAGTTCAAGTGTCTAAATGAAATTTATCGATAAATTTAAGGGGTAGTCGATGTATTCAGCCAATTAGAGGATGGATCCTCTAGGAAGCTGTCACGATCCAAAATATGCCATGAGTAACACCCACACTTAGAGCTTGTTTGGATTAGCTTATTTTAAGTGTTTTTATGTCAAAATAGCTTTTAAGCATTTTAGAGTGTTCGGGTAAATTAAAAAAGTGTTTGTAAGCACTTGTTTTTAAGCCAAAATGACCAAAATAAGTCAAAAAGCTATAAGTTACAGTTCCTAACTTATGGTTTTTGGCTTATAAGTTAAAAGCAATAAGCTCCTACGTGGGCAAACTGACGATATAAATCCCAACCTTTATTAATTGTTCAACTTATGAAATACGACAACAATATAGAAATTCAACTAATGAAAGCAAGAAATAACAAAAACCAATAAGGTCTATTACATAGCATTTTCGAAAATCTGAAAGTCATTACATCAAGGACACTTAATCTTAAAATACCAAATTTGAGAGTATCAAATACTAGAATAGATAAATTAAACAGTTTACGCCCAAAAGCTAAGGAATTATTCCATGACTGAGAGAATCCAACACGAGCTAGGAGGATAACTCATCCTGGAATCTGATATACTGGAGACTGGCTAGAGCTGAGGTTGAGTTAGGTCAATGGTACACTTGTTGCACTCCATAAAAGGAAAACGAAGAAAAATACAATTAGGGGTCAGTATAAGGCAATATGTGTTGAGTAGGAATCACCATTTGGAACAAGTAACTCTATCTCTCAAAAAGACCTAATGGTCGTTACATACATACACTCTCTAAATGGCTCAAATGTTTTTAACAAGAACTAAGGAAAATCTATAGCTAGTACTCTATCACATCGGTTCCTTAATTTCTTTGTGAGCTACATTTGTCACCACTATAAATGTAATCATCAACACTAATAATGCATTCAAATTTATTTTAGAACTCCAGTGATATTTTAAAAGGTTTTGTGAATGTATAACTCATGATCACCTAATAATTTTAGCATATGTTCTTTTATCTCTTCTAATCTTGATTGTTATTGCAGTTTTAAAAATGAAAGTAGCAGTGGTAGGAGCAGGGATAAGTGGACTGGTTTCTGCATATGAATTGGCAAAATATGGAGTCGAAGTTGTTGTCTATGAAAAGGAGGATTATCTTGGTGGCTATGCTAATAAGACGGTCATCGTTGACAAGATCGATCTTGCCCTTGGCTTTATGATCTTCGATCGGGTAAGTGCATCCAAAGGGTGTTTAATTATAAGCATTTTGTGACTTAATTATTATGTGTGCTCATTGATTAAGTGCATTGTACTATATGTACTAAGATGTTTGTGTAAGCTAGTGATAGTTACATAATTCTTCTTGCAACTATCACTAGCTTAAATTAATATACTTCTTGGCAGAATATGGCCTACTCCGTGAACATCATGCTCAAAAGCTCCTCCAAAGAGTTCTAAGTGGCAATGTATGTGAAATAAGAATCTGAGTGAATAGGTTAAAACTCCTAAACTATCATCTGCAAGTTCCATACCTAAGTTATTGGGTCCCCCTGAACTATCATGAACTCATATTAAAAATACTCCTGAAACAAAATTTGTACCAAGGCAATATCTAGGCAGTTATGTGTACAGTTGTGATGAACATTGATGCGTCAAAGAAGAAAGCCAAAAAGACATATGTGGATACTGAAATGTTGTATTTCACAGGTAACTTATCCGAACCTGATGGAATTTTTTGAGTTTTTTGGAGTTGATATGGACATCTCTGATATGTCATTCTCAGTGAGCTTAGACCAAGGCCGTGGTTACGAATGGGCTACTCGAAATGGATTCTCTAGTTTGTTTGCACAGAAGAAGAACATGTTGAATCCGTATTTTTGGCAAATGATTAGAGAAATTAGCAGATTCAAGCAGGATTTCATAAGGTACCAATAACGTTTTTGTTCTTACATATGAGACTTCTTATTAGTATTTGTTATTTTTTGTCCAATTTGTTGATTTACTCATCTCATTAGAAATTTAGAGCAGAGAGTCTTTTCTGTTCATTTAAAAGATCATGCATTTGATGGAAATGCACTAAATTGTTCTGTTTTGTGCACTTCCTTTATTTATGTGTCAAGCGAAAGTGCTATCTTCAATGAAGTTTATTTTATCATGAACACATTTCTCACTGCACTGCAGTTACCTTGAAGCAGTCGACGATAATCCTGACATTGATCACAATGAAACGTTAGGGCAGTTTATCGAGTCACATGGCTATTCGGAATTATTTCAGAAGGCTTATCTGGTGAGGCTTCAGTTTGTCGTAGTTATTGATTTTCTTTTTGTTTGTTTATACTTGTATTTGGCCCTTTTGTTCATTCACAAATTGTTCTACAGATTCCAATTTGTGCTTCAATCTGGTCTTGTCCCAAAGAAATAGTATGGGGATTTTCTGCTTATTACATTCTTTCATTCTTCCACGACCACCATCTTCTGCAGGTATTTGTTCTCCTATCTGCTGTTCAATTAGCGTACTTCGTGTGTGAATTATAGCGCACTGTTGAATATGTTGCATTCAAGTTTCAACATACTGAATTTGAATTACCTTATCATTTTATTGCCTTTGTGCCTAAGGGTGCTTTTGTTTCTTTCTATACAGCTCTTTGGTCTCCCTCAATTGCTCACTGTAAGATGGCCATCACGTATAAAAAAGGTGATTTTTCATTCAAAGATACTTCAACGTTCTTACTATTTTCCTAAGGATAATTTCAGGCAATAACCTTTCACTATCTTGCATGATTTTTTAAGCTGTGTAATCCTTGTGGGTGATTTGATGGGGGTACCGAATGCAGGTTAAGGAGGAGCTTGAGAAGAGAGGATGCCAAATAAGAACTAGTTGTGAAGTGAAATCTGTATCGAAAAATGAAGAAGGTCTAGTTTTATTTTATTTATGGCTTCTTACAAGTGTTTGCTGTGCTGTTTCTTTAATTTTATCATAGTATTAAATAGGCATATATCTGTTGGAAACAGATGGGCCATTATGTATGGGCAATTGATTAAATGAAAAAACCTTATCACAATATGTGTTTGAGGATGGTACTTTCATGGATATCTGTTTGTGTTTTTTCATATAACAATGGTGTTCAGAGTAGCTTGCGCACGCCACAACCATTAGATAGATACTTAGTTTATGCTTCATTTGATGACATTTTTACAAGTGATGGTGTTCTAGATAGAGTTAATTTGGTGCTTACCAAAGGAAAAGGCTTTCAATCAGCTGCACTGTGTTACCATCACATAGCTACAAACTACTTGTGATTCTAAATGTAAAAGAAAGAGCCATTGCAGGTTGTACCATAACTTGCAATAACGGTGACAACGAAATATTTGATGGATGCATAATGGCTGCACACCCACCAGATGCTCTGGGAATGTTGGGGAAAGAGGCAACATTTGATGAAACAAGAATACTGGGTGCTTTCCAGTATATCTATAGGTACTTCCGCCTCCTCCTTTTGAACACTTTGGTTTGTCTTCTTCTAAGTAAAGGTAATAAGTGTAGATCCATGTTAGTATTTTTATTTTCTCCTTTGTGCTTTAATGAAGTTTAGTCAAAATGCATGTTTTAATGGTGATTGATTTTAGTCAACTAAAACCTGCTAGTTTCCCGAGCTAATATGAAAATGATAATTGAGGCAATATTAATATAGTTAATAATTCCACCTGGAGCACTACTTCATAATATCTTATGGTGTCAAAATGCAAATTATTTTCTCTTCCTCTACGACAGTGATACTTTCCTTCATCATGACAAAACGTTCCTGCCTCACAACCCGGCAGCATGGAGTGCTTGTAACTTTCTTGGGACCATAAATAATAGAGGATGTACGACATACTTGCTCAATGTTATCCAGGTGTGTTATGGAATATGGTGATTTACGACCTTTCTATATAATGTTCTTCAGTGGGGAGGCTTCTCTTAGTTTATGAGCTATCTAAATTTACAGAATCTTGGTGACTCAAAGCTGCCTTATCTCATCACGGTCGATCCTCCTCACACACCAGAGAATACATTACTTAAGTGGAGAACAAGCCACCCAGTCCCCTCAGTTGCTGCATTAAAAGCTTCATGTGAGCTATATCAAATCCAAGGGAAGAGGGGAATATGGTTTTGTGGAGCATATCAAGGTATGGATCTCTTTTTATGTAGAGTTTCTTCAAGATAAATGTTCCTTTGTAACTTGCTATCGCATACTGTTTGCTGTTAGACTTCAAGTATGTTGGATTTAGAGAACCTGTTCCTTGATGTGTAACCTGAAGGATTTTGCACCACTCGCTATTGTCATTTAAATTATTGCAGAACCTACCATATTAAAGTTTCTTTCTCTTAGACATTTTCTAGTTCTGTACGTTAGTCGTGGGAAATTGCATTTAATAAGTTTGAATTTGCATCACTCACTATGTTTTATAGTTCTCTACATTCTCTAAATAATAAGGATTTTCCATCACTCACTTTAAGAGATTACTGACTCTTCAAGGATAATATGACTACGGTTCTGTTTCCTCTCTTTTCAAAGAGTGCCTCATTCATTTCCGACTCTTCATTCTTTCTATTACAATTTGACGCCAACAACTGATCACAACAACCTAGTGTCTTGGTTCATTCATTGCCATGTTTCCACGTAAGGTTGAAGGAAGCTTACTGGTAGCATTTGTAGCTTGATTTGTTCTGGTTTTAGTCTTCGCTTCCTTTTAGTGCACAAACTTTATTTTCCGCCTTGTGTTTCACTGCTTGTTTATGTACTTTTGTTTCAATACTTTCAGGCTATGGCTTCCATGTGAATGGACTAAAGGTAGTACTACTTCTGCTAATAGATTTAACTTGAAGTATCTCCTTACCTTAATAGATTTCCACCTTTTGTTGTCCCTCTGGTCTCATTTGGATGATTGTCTACCTTTTGGTCCTCTTAGGCAGGTGTGGTTGCTGCAGATGGCATGCTTAGAAGGAGTTGTAGTATTCGGGACAACCCCAAGCATATGGTACCAACCTGGCCAGAAACTGGAGCACGCGTTGTAGTTACTAGATTTTTCAAAAGCTTCGTTCAAACAGGTTGCATAATGTGAGTGATGATAGTTTCACCTTGTATTACTTTAGTCCCAAAATTTATGTTGCTCGGACTCTTCAAAAATGTCGACGGGTGCGTGGCGGATCCTCCAAAAGTAGTGCATTTTTGGAGGATCCGACATGGGTGTGCGGCAACAATTTTGGAGAGTCCGAGCAACTTAGTCCAAAATAACAGAAAATACATGCCTGACAACTTCTTTATTTCCTTCAATGCTATTTCTTATTTTATCACATTTGTGTTCTTGCTAGTTTAATGGTAACGGGATGCAGAATGATTGTTTTATTGAGAAAATAACTTTTATTCCAATCTCTTCGGCTAGCAGCAAAACAAATCACGTGTGAATCATGATTTATTTTATTACTCCGAGGTTTTTGAGTTTTCTTTCTGTGATTATAAAAATATATCTGGATAGTAATTTTGCATGCTTCAATACACAGCTTGTTGGAAGAAGGAGGTACAATTTTCACCTTCCAAGGAACAGATAGGAAATGCTCTCTCAAAGTTTCTCTTAGAGTTCATAGTATTCAGTTTTACTGGAAGGTAAATTTTCTTTTGCCCCTAGAACTGGTCAAAAATAAACCCAACCTAGACAAATTTTGTGACAGACAATCTCTTGCAGGTTGCAACTCAAGCTGACATAGGCCTTGCTGATGCTTTTATTCATGGGGATTTCTCTTTTCTTGATAAGAATGAAGGTCTTCTTAATCTTTTCATGGTGAGGGAATGGCTTGATATCTTCGTAAAAAGCCTTTTGTTGGTACTTAGCTTCCTAAATTCTTTTGCAGATATATGTTGCCAACAGAGATTTGAAACCATCTGCTAAAACATTTAGCAAGATAAGGTAAAATAGTTTACTGACCTGAAATGAAGAAACACAAACTTCTGTTCATATTTTAAGGTTCGTCATCACTTCGTGTAGCTCTCGAGGCTGGTGGACACCACTTCTTCTTACAGCAGCACTGTCATCTGCAAGATATTTCATGCGACACGTTTCAAATCGAAACACCTTGACCCAGGCTCGTCAGAATATCTCTCGTCATTATGACCTGGTAATTGAAGTACTCAATCCTGGCCATATATTGTCAGTTGCTATTGTGTAAAATGGGCTTCCATTGAATAGATGCTAAGCATTGTGGTGGTAATTGTATTTTTCCAGAGTAATGAACTCTTCTCACTCTTTCTGGATGAGACAATGACATACTCATGTGCAATTTTCAAGGTTCGCACTCAAACTTTTAAATGCTTGCCACTTTTTTCCTTTGTATGTCGATCGAGCTGTATTATTTCCACTTGTTTGAAATTCTAATGGCTGTGGTCTTCAAGTGACATTATTTCCATTTAACTTTTCCTCAAGTGACATTTCCTTGTATCATATGAAAATTTCAAAAACAAACATCTACCAAATTTAATGCCAGACCATCTTAACATGGTCATACATATATATGTTATTTCGTATAAATATTAAAAATTCACATGCATATACCATATTTATTCAAGAAACAGTGATAGTTCCAAGCATAGCTCGGTAAATCTTATATAATAGTAATGACATCAGAGAAAGCTACTCATGCTTCCCTCCAACCTAATATTCATTTGTTCGTGCAATGTGCACGGGCTTAATAGGTTCAAAGAGTCCTGTGGTATAAATGAATATTAGGAGCGCCTGTATGAGCGAGGTTGATGGTTCAATTCTCTTGTCCATTTTGTGTTTTAACTTTTAATTAAGCATTTTTTATTCTATCTTTCTTTCTATGTATAGTTTGTTGTTTCAAAATGCCCAAGTGACATTGAAATCTGTATTTCCTGTTCTTTTTCAAAATTGATCTAGTTTTCTTCCATAACTTCTCTAGAGTGAGGATGAAGACCTAAAAGATGCTCAGCTAAGAAAGATCTCTCTTCTCATTAGAAAGGTGAGTAATCAACTAAGTAAAAGCCTCTTCCGTTTCTGTATAAATTTCGGGCATAATTTGATTCTGCTTCTATTCTATTTAGGCAAAAATTAGCAAGGAACATCACATTTTAGAGATTGGATTTGGTTGGGGAAATTTGGCTGTCGAAATTGTCAAGCAAACAGGATGCAAGTACACTGGCATAACTCTGTCAGAGCAGCAACTGGAGTATGCACAGTTGAGAGTTGAACAAGCAGGCCTTCAGGTATAGTACTTACAATGTCTATGGAAGCACAAAAGTTTCTACATGCTAACATGAAGTGTACACTATGTACAATTTCTAAAACTGAGGCAAATGATAAAGCAACTGAATTCCACTTCATAAACTAGACCTTCTTCCATTTTCTGCTTCTAAATTGTAAGAGATCCTCAAACTAGGTCACAAGTCAGGCCAGAGAAGTGATGACACAAAAATTAACTAAAATGCTTCTTTGTATGATGCATTCCACAATTAACATGGGAACATGCCCCTAGATAGGATGATATGGAGGTTAGTAGGTAGTCGAGTGGTCCTCATTCATAGTATTATTACTCTCCTATTATCTTATTCTTTGATTTTTACTGTTGCTTGTTCTTTTCTTTTCTTCAGGTATGGTATTTTTTGTTGTTATACTGTTTTTGCTCATTTATTTTCATCATAGATTATTCACTATTTATTCCTTTTTCATACTTTTCTTGAAATGTTTTACTTAAGACGGGATTCTATCGGAAACCAACCCCTCTTTCTTCACAAGCTAGTGGTAAGTTCCATGTACACACCACTCTCTCCATACACACTCGTGGGATTGCATTGGGTATGTTGTTTTTGTAGTTGAGGTTATCTATTAATATTCAGTTGATACAATGAAATCATTTTACAGGATCACATTACATTAATCCTTTGTGACTATCGCCAAATCCCAAATAAGAACAAATATGACAGGATTATATCAATGTGAGATTTCTTCCTCCTAAATCTTGACATATTGTGTATTACTCGCTTCATCTCGAGCTATTACAATCATTTTCTGCAGCGAGATGTTGGAACATGTTGGTCATGATTTCATGAGGGAATTCTTTACTTGTTGTGAGTCTGCATTGGCAGAAGATGGGCTTCTAGTTCTTCAGGTAATGAATGTTAAGTGACCCCTCAAACACATTCCGTTTTGTTTACTCTCAAATATCGTCTAGTAAATGTACCTTAATTTAGTACTGGAACGTTTTCTTCTTTCCCTAGTTCATGAACAAAACATCTACTGTTAAACTAGTTTCCTAATACACGAATTAAGATAATACTTGTATAGGAAAATTCTAAGAAATGCTTTTCTTCTTCCAAGACGAGGTTCACTTTCGACATCAGTTTCTTCACTGTTATGTTGCCATTGTTTTTTACGCTGTTTTTCATAAGTGTTGGCTTTCCCTAGTTCATTTCAATACCGGACGAGAGGTACGACAGTCACAGACATGGCACAGACTTCGCAAGAGAATATATATTCCCAGGCGGAAGCTTTCCTGCACTAAGTCAAGTAACATCAGCCATGGCTGCTGCATCAAGACTATGGTAAGAAAGAGTTGATATTGTGATTTTGCACTAGCATGCTCGTCTCATTTTCAAAAACATCTATTTCTGAAAGCATTTGATTAATGATATAATGCAGTGTAGAGCACCTGGAAAATATAGGAAGTCATTACTATCAGACACTGAGATGTTGGAGAAAAAACTTCCTTAAAAACAAGAGGTAACAAAACCAAACTAAGTCCTCAGCCTTCCCCACCGATTTAAAGACATATCCTTTCATAAATTATTTGTAGCTTGATTAGTTCTGAATGCTGATACTTGACTATTGATAACTCTGTGTCACAAGCCAAATTCGTGCTTTGGGATTCGATGACAAGTTCATCAGGACATGGGAGTACTACTTTGACTATTTTGCAGCTGGATTGAAATCGTGCACATTAGGAGATTATCAGGTATGGTGATAAATCTTTGAAAACATTTTCTAGGGCAAAATAACTATATCAATGAGATATAATCATAGTGGATAGCACTAGGCGCGGTATGGTGCTTAGTGATACTTGTAGGTAGCAAAGAAAGAAAATAATGTCAATATTTTGTTGGACTAAGTGGAAATGCAGGAGTAGATTGAGGTATTAGTAAAGAGGAAAAGGTTAGATCAAAACATAAAAGCAGAGTGGAATTATGTTAACACCTTGTCTAAAAGTTTCAAGTAAAACTCAAACTCTATCTGTCTCATGTTGAATTATGTGAACTACTTTATTTTAAAACTTAATCCATTGAAGGGAACAAACTTTTATTTTTTAAATTATGTCTTCAATAGTAAATACATGCATGCCACTTATTCTATTTTTGTGCTAGAAATCTTGAAATTATTTCTTCAAATTTGAGAAGTAAAACAACTGATCAATTGGTGGTTCTTAATTACCTTTGTAGATTGTATTTTCAAGGCCAGGCAATGTTGCAACATTTGGTGATCCTTACAATGGTGTGCCTTCAGCTTATTAGAGTTTTTTCTTTTTTGGAACTTTGTCTTTACAAAATAAATAGTTCCTCAAAACAGCATGAAAGGCCTAATAAAGACGCGTATCATTGGCTCCATGTTGAATTATGCGACTCTCTTGTACTGTATTGTGTGAACTTTTTTCAATATTACCAATAAAAGTTATTCAAGGACTTCACCATTATTACAACAACAACATAATCAGTATAATCTCACAAGTAGGGTTAGAGAGGAGCAGTGTGTACGGAGTCTTATTCGTACCTTGTGAAGGTAGAAAGGTTATTTCTGATATACCCTTGGCTCGAAGGACTTTACTATTATTGAAATACGAAAAGGAGAGATTTGGGCGGGTTGAAATTTGATTCTTTTGCATTATTATGATGCTAGAAAAGAGACAGAAATCATTTTGATTTAGCTGGCAGGAATGAAGAAAAAATGTGGCAGAAAATTTTTCTTCTCAGCTTCTGTATAGAGAAATGGCAAAAAGCTTTTGCAAGTGTTGCAAAGCTAGTAACACTTTAGGCACTTTTTAATATAAAGGGAAAAGGGTCTTGATATACCCTTCAACTTTGCACCTTAGAGTTAATATGCCCCTCATTATAAAAGTGTCGTATATATACTCCTATCGCTGTATAAATGACCCAAATATACTCTTGGGGTCATTTGATTTGAAGACATGTTATGATGGAATAAGTTGTGTAGAAATTAATTCTGTTGGGATTAATTATGATGAGATTAGTTATACTAATATTATATCTTAGTGAATGTTTGGTTTATTGTAGTTCTGAGAATAAATTATTTGTTTACATAAATGCCCTAATAATAATTTCTACATGGTTTATTGTAGAAAGTGATTTTAACTATTTTATTTCTGGATAAGTATTCTATGATTATTATTCCAGCTAAAGGAACGGATAACTTATTCCATAATTGATTATTAATCCTGGGATAAGTTATCCCAACATTATAACCAAATAAGGAGTACTAAAAATTTATCACAAGATTATCTCCTTTTATCCATCACACGGTTCACACCAAGTGTGTCCTAAGGGGTACTAAAAATATATATCAAGATTATCTCCTTTTATCCTCATATCATGTGTGTCTTAATGGGGATTAAAAATTTATTCCATCCAGGATTATTGTCACGACCTGGTTAGGGGGTCTAGGTGTGACATGGCGAATGAGAACCCAAGGGCTCTCGATCAAGCTATCATAGTACCAAACTAACCCCTTTACTCAAAGAATGCGGAAGCATAACACATAGACTAATAGATTCAAAAATTTCA
>JBCEWC010017316.1:0-12578 GCA_038996855.1 Solanum aculeatissimum
ATTTAAAAGGGTTAGGGTTCTTAGGATCTTCAAGGATGAAAGGGAATCCTTGAATCAAGTCCCACATACCTTAATTCTAGCAACTAGTCTACAAGATCAAACCTAATCAAGTCTTCTTCCCCAAATACTACAAGCTAGCTTTAATGAAGGTCAAGAGAGCCTTAGGATCTTAAGAGAGTGTATGGGAGAGTTCTAATCGATGAAATAGGGTTTAGGGAATGTTTTAGGGGTTTAGGATACCTTAGGGGACCAAAAGGGGTCTTAGGGAAATGTTAAATCATGAAAATACCATTAATAAGACAGAACTTTTAACTGTCCACAATGCCCAAACGGCTGCTACAGTGCCGTCAACCAGTCACACGGTCCGTTCAACTGACCGTCCAACCTCCCTTAGTCATTTCTTCAGCGCGAACTTTTGGAGGACTTTCTGTTACACTTCACGAACCAATAAATGGTCCGTTAAAGGTGAGACTTCCTATGAAATGCACCGTCTAACCTCACTTAACCTCCAAAACCATGGCCAAGCCTTGGCCTAGCCACTGTCCAACTTCACGGGACAGTGGATGGTCTGTCAACAACCACACGATCCGTTCAAGGTCTCGTGGGTTTACACTTTTCTTACGGGTGGTTCGAGGCCACCCCTAGCTCACTAGAACATCACATGAGGCACTGGCCAGACCGTGCAAAGTTTCACAGTCCGTGCCAAAGTCCTTGGCCCCTTTTCTGAGCGTATCTCCAATGGCTTCCGAATTTTAGACTGTCTCACTGTTTGGGCCATATCTCCCTAACCTGAAGTCCAAATTGAGTGAAACCACTTGTGTTGCAAATATAACTTAAAGATATTCAATTGGATATGTAGTAGCTCACATGGTGCATCCCAAATCAAAAGTTATGACTGTTTGAAGTACACTGTTGAAACTGTCCCTCTAGTCCACTAACTAGCCCACTTTGCATTCAGCCACTTAAACTCAAACGTGGCCACCAAAACTCAAACATGGCTTGTAGTACATCATAGAATGCCAACCATAAGTATATTTCATAAAATTTCGGGTTCTTACATAATACTATGATACACATTCACTTATTGCATCAGATGGGAACTGATGGTGGCCATACATGGACCATATGTATCTTCCAGAACCATTTTCCTTCAACATTTACTTTCATATCTAGCCATAATTATTTTCCTTTGGCTTTTCTTTTCTTTTTTTTTCTTTTTCTCTAGCTGGAATTATTTCCTTTTGACTTTTCTTTTCTTTTTTTTTCTTTTTCTCTAGTCAGAATCATTTCCCTTCAGCTTTTCATTGTTAATGGATCATTAAGCAAGAACATAATAATAACACAATAGATAGTCATGGAAATGAATTATGCAATATGTCCAAATAAATTATGTATTTCAATAATCAAAACCGAGTAACTCACAAGTGAACAAGTATTCACAATATAATCCCAACGTCATCACAATTTTAATATACACATCAAATAATGCATAATTTCCATGTATTACAAATCAACAATTAATTCACAAGTCAAAATTTTACCATATGAACAATTATCCAATTTGAAATCTCATGATCAAAGCCTACAAGGATATAATTCTACCCCAAAATATTCAATTTCATACACATAGGAGTATACAAGGTTCAATCATACTTAAAAAAAGGTAAGAAGTCCACTTGCCTTAATCGAAGTCTCAATCAACTCAAATCCAAGCCTTTTCTCCTTCTATGATACTCCTAATCACCACAATCTCCAAGGCCAAACCGCAAACTAGTAAATTGGATGAATGAATCAACAAATCAACTTCAAAACACCAAACCACTATCAAGAATGAGAAATACACGTCAAAAGGAGTCAATTGAAACTCATATTGATGGGAATTCGATCCAAATATAAAATGGTAAAAATTAGGCTATTTTTAAAAAATCTTGAATCTAGAAATTAAGATCAAAATCATGTTCTACATGAAAAATGGAGTTTGTGGGTGAAAATCTTATAACATTTGAGTAAAATTGATGGAGAAATCATCATTTAAAGTTTGAATCATGTTCTTTAAAACCCATAAAAATTAGAGGGTTGAAATTAAAATTTCAAGTAAAAATCATAATTTAAATACTGAAAATAAAAGAATTAGTGTTTAAGAATCTTACCCAAATGGAAATACATGAAAAATCTTGCTCAAATTGTACCTCCAAGCTTTTAGAACTCCAAAAATGGAAGAAAATGGTGGTGTAGTCAAAATGGGAAAGAAAGGAGTATTTTCAACAAATAAAATAAAAGAAAAAGGGGTTGTTGACCACGTTGACCCGCGTTGATCGATCATTGACCATGGTAAACATGCACCAACACCCTTGAAAATATATTTTTTAACACTCAGAACTCATTCGGAACCCTATAAATATGAATCAAATTTGCAACCCTATTGAAAATGATGTTCTAGACTCAATAGAACTATTAGAATTCACATTATAGTTTTTGAGCTTTGAATATTGACCAAGTCAAATTTATGATCTAAATTCAACTGGATATGCAACTTTGGATCCAAAACAAAATTTTGCATTCTAGAGCTAATGAAATTGACAGAATTATTTTACGACACCCAAAGCTCATGTTGACCTCAAAACTCAAAAATTTAAACTTGAAGCCTTTAAAAACTCTTTCTTTAGCAAAACTTTAACTTTTTACAAGGTTTTTGAAATCTGACTTTTAGACTCAATCATAAATGACTCAAGGCAACTTTGAAGAAGGGCAAAATGGTAATTTTGTCTATAATGCCAAAATGACCTTCAGGGCCGTTACAGCTACATTGGACAAAACCAACTTTGATACCACATTTGTCACGCCCCAAAAAAATAGGGGAGGCCCGACTGGAACTCGATACCATCATTGGTCAAGTAAGCCAATGAATATTCTATCTAACTATACTAGAGGCCAAAGGATCGGGCAACATATAATCTGAAAAACTAAGTCTGGACCATCTAGGTCATGACCTGTCAATAATAAGTCATATATGCCAAGGTCGAGAAACTAACATGATAAAGTACTAGCTAGTCAATGAGGCTACAAATAAATACATACAAACATACACACATATACATGCTAAACCTATGGTTGGAGACTAAAAGCTGCAAAAGAACTAACCCAAAATACCATGTACATAATAGCCTCTAAGAGTGTCTGTAATGACCCTCCAGGTTATTTCTATGGTTTTACAGTCATTTTATTGAGTTGAGCATGTGTATAATGACCTCGGGGAATTGGTGAATTGTTGGGACTATTGGGGTGGTTATTTGTTGGGTTATTGGGAGTTATGTGGATTTTTGAGTTAATCAGGGAAGTTATACCTATAAAATGAGTTTTCAAGTAAAGCCCCAGTAAATAGCCTTGGAGTGGAATTATGATAATTCTATTAGCTCTGGGATGAATATACCATGGATTAAAAAAAATTCATTGGAATCGGTTAATAGTTGACTTAGGCAACATCCTTAGGAACCGTGTCCTGGATGGGAATTTTGATAGCATGGTTAGCTCTGGATGTTGAGATGGATGTATGGACATATCAAAAGTGATAATAGGAATGAGATCATTTAGGAGAAGTTAAAGGTGGCCCCTATGGCTGATAAGATGAGGGAAACAAAACTGAGATGGTTTGGACATGTGCCAAGAAAAATTACCCAAATGCTCCTATTAAGAGGTGTGAGCGGTTGGATTTAGGGGTTACATAGAGGGTTAGAGGTAGTCCGAAGAAGTATTAGGGGGAGATGATCAGAGAAGATATGGTGAAACATCATCTCACCTAGGACATGAACTTAGATAGAAAGGAGTGGAGGTTGCGTATTAGGGTAGAAGAATAATAGGCTAGTAGGGGTAGGTTGAGGTATGGTCTTGTGATACAGTAGCAGTAGTAGTATATTTATCTCTGGTGTTGTCGTCATTCGTCTTATATTTGTTACTTCTATCGTATTTATATACTATCATTTGTTTTTCATTATTAGTCATTTTCCTTTTTTCTTTGCTTTTCTTCTCCCTTTTTCCATATCTAGTATCTTATAATTATGGGGCTTAATTTTATTAGATGAGGGTTTTCCAAAAACAACCTCTCTGTCTCTATGAGGCAGTGGTAAGGTTTGTATACATTTTACCCTCCCAATCCCCACTTGTGGGATTCCACTGGGTATATTGTTGTTGTTTTAGTTGGTTATCTCTGAAACTTTGATTTTGGTTTGGGATGACCTCTCGTATGATATTGAGGACGTTCAGATGTGATTTGATCCCCCGTGGGCTATCCGTTAAAAGTTGTGTATAAAGAAGTGGGATTCTCACTTTATTGTGGGAAAACTCCATTGGAAATTCTGACTGCACTATTGAATCCTGAACATTGAAATCCATAGGGTTACATTGTTCATTTGCTAAAATCAAAGTCCAGATGAGCCCGAAATATCAAAAAAGAGATTCAAGGATTAATGGAAAGAGAGGGGGCAACGTGGCATTAGGTGGTGCTACCACTTGGTGGCGTCGGACTGGCCACGTGGCAGTGACGTCATTGTTGTACCCTTTATAAATATGCATCCTTTTTTCTAGGAAATGATTTATATATTTCCTCCAACTTTGCACTGAGATTCAGAGATCATTTTTCATCCAATTTGAGTGATTCAAAATGCTATAGGACATTGATTTTTATGTGGAATGTCTTGATGGTGTTAGAATTCAATTTTGACGAGTATTTCAAGGTAAAATCTCTATTTTTTCGTAGATACATATTGAAAATGAGTGAAAACTTTACACTGCGACATCTCAATAATTTCTCAATGAAATTAATTGAAATTTATGGCTAAATTGTTCTATTGTTTTAGAGGAACGTTGTGCTATGATTGGATCTTTTAAATTTGACTGTAGTTTTATAGAATTTGATTGAGAAGTTATATAAAAAAATATTTTCCGATAAGAAATGCAACTTCATTTTTTAGCCATTTCTTTGTCTTCTGGGATCTAATTTGGGCTTAGTTTCTAGCTATGAACTCGGGGTGATGTAGGAATTATTTTATGAGAGTTGGTTTGATATTTAGAGCGTGGACCCTATTTTCCCCTGTTTTAGTCATAATTAATGTAATTTCATCTGTTTGTGAGATTGTGCAGCCAAATCAATTGTATTGGTGATGAAAAAAAGGAAAAAGCTTAGATGGATTAATTGAAGACATGAGGAATCATCTACCAGCTAGGCTAGACTTTTTATAAGCCTTAGACTGAGTTTAAATATTTGTCTATTTGAGCTAGGATGTGAAGAAATATACTGTTTATGGATTGAGTTATGGAGTATACATTGTATACAACTACATATGGTCTGTGTGTAGTTATAATGACTCGAAATTTTTTTAACTTCATAATGGTTGGTCAAGGTTAGTTTTGGACTCATCATGGTTGAATTTTGGTAGTCATGGGTTGCATTTAAGTGGACGAATTCAAAGTAATGGTTTTGGTGGAAGATTGTAAGGCCGATTAGACAACATGGACTTTGAAACGTCATATCTCTTTGTAGGATATGAACTTTGTGGGATATTATATATCAAATCAAATATCTTCAAGTTATATTCGTAACGCAACTGGTTTCACTTGATTCGGAGTTCAGATGTGGAAGTTATGACCCTTACAGTGAGACTACTTGTATTCGGAAGTGTGCTGGAAAAGGATTCCGGGTGGAGTTTAAGTGAGGGACCACAGACCGTTTGGTGTTTCACGGTCCATTGTGTGCCCCATGGATTGATCCAGTGGGATCCTTTGTAGGTTGGACCAAGCCCTGGACCAAGTGGAACTCCACGTACCACTTCAAGGTCCGTGAGGAGTCCCATGAAGTGATCCAGAGAGTTGGCAAAGGCTCGGGGCTGGACTCCGGACCAAGTGATGCTCCACGGACCAGTACATGGTCTGTGTGTAGCTACACGGTCCATGAGGCCCCTCGTGAGTTGGTCCAGAAAGTCCCCCAAAAGTTCAAGCCAAAGCCGAAACCAAGTGAGGCCTCACAGAAAGGTTCAAAGTCCATGAGCCTCTAGACGACCCGTGGGCAGCTTTTGTGAGGCCCTATTTTCTGTAACGCTATCCATTTCATTAATGGTTAATTCATAATTTAGTTTAATCCTATGTCCTTTTTAGCCTTTCTAAGGTCTCCTAACACCCCTAAATCAAACCTTAATTTCCTTTCATCCATTCTAACACTCTTCAATCCTCACAAAAATTCTCTCAATCCTCTTGACCTCCATTATTGAAAGCTTGAAGAAATATGGGGAAGATCGCCCTCCTTGAAAAATTCATCCAATTTTCTTGACTATTTCAAGGTATGTGGGATTGATTCATGGATTTTCCTTTCATCCATGAAGACCCAAGAACTCTTATCTTTAATTTATGAATTTAAGTTTTCTTTAATTATGAGTTCTTTGAATTTTGATGTAGTTAGTTGAGTTGAGTTGTGGACTGTAGAAATTAGGTGATTTAAAGTTGATTTAAGTTTGAAATTCATGAATTGCATTGAAACACTTGAAGGTCTAATGTGCATGTCTCATTGATGATTTAATATGCATGGGTAAATTGCATTATGCTTTAAATTGGGAGTTTCTCAAGTATTATGTTGAGTTGTCTATTGAATTGTGGTTTAAAGTTTGAATCTCCATTACCCATGCACTTGATTCCTCATTCATGTCATATGCATTGAAATATGGTTATGATGAAATTCTTGTAAAGGGCATGGCCCTCTTGTTATGATATGATATGTTAAGGTTTGTGATCACGTAGTCTCTTTTTATGGCTCTTTGAGCATTATGGGTGCTTGCACCATTTTGATATGTTATGAAGGCTTGATATGATAAGTTATGTAGATGAGCTACTCTTATTGCATTGATATGGAAATGGTTTAAGAAATTCTTGTTGGCTTTAAGCCCAAGTATGGATATGGGTTTGGTAATGATATGGTTTGCTTAATGATGCATGGTTTTAAAAAGAAGGTAAAACCTCAATTTTGAAAGGCTTGCATGTATATATGTATTCTCATGGGATGAGGCTTAGCACCGAGGGATTTGAGTTGGGGTGGACTAGCTCCAAGGATCCATACGCCTTTCCGTCAAACCATGTGCCAACATGGGATTTCTCCCAAGATGGGATGACTTGTTATGTTTCCCCTTGTTGATGGGTGACTAGGGATCTACCTTGCAAGTAGTTCGAATCCAAGTAATAGCTCACTCGGGTTCCCTCTGTTGTTGGTTGAGGTCCTATCTCCGCTATAATATGATATCTAGGTTGTATTTCATGCATCATGGTATGGAATATTGTTATGATATACTTATCCTTTGGCTATGTGCATTCCCTTCGTATCACTTGTCCCATTGTCATCTTGCTTGGTCGTACTATTATGTCATATATTGTAAAAACCCAAATATTTTTTAATACTACTTATGGTTGGTCTTGTATGATGTTATACAGGTCATGGTTGAGTTTTTGTAGCAACGGGTTGAGTTTAAGTTGCCGAACGTAAAATGGGTCATTTGGTGGCCTAGAGAGGCCGTTTGGACAGTACATTTTGAGCTATCATAACTTTTGATGTGGGTTGACTCATATAGGCTTCCACATATCAAATTGAATCTCTTTGATTTAGATTCGCAACACAACTGGTTTCACTCGATTCAGAGTTTGGATGAGGAAGTTATGGCCAAAACAGTGGGGCTGCCTAAAATTCAGAAGACATTGGAGATAGGCCCTGAAAATGGCCCATGGCAAGGTCCATGGACCGTGAACCTTGGTACGGTCCGTGTGAGGGTCCGTTCCATGGTCTAGTGAGTTGGGGGTGGCTAGAAACCACCCCAAACCATAAGTCATAGCCCACGGACCACCCCACCGTCCGTGAACCTTTGAACGGTCCATCAAGTGGTCAGTCAAGTGTGGCTCCAAGGACCAGTACATGGTCCGTGTGAAGCCACACGGTCCATGAATCCTCCCGTCGAGTGGTCCAGAAAGTCCTCTGAGAGTTCGCGTTGAAAATTTGGCTAAGTATCATTTGATGGTAGGTTGAACGGTCCATGAGTCACCTTCATAGGCACTGTAGCTCCACTGTTTGACTCTGCTTGGAAATTAAAATTCCGTTTTATTAATGGTAATTTCGTAATTTAACTATTATAAGCCTCCTCCATTCACTTTGAGAATTGTAAAATCCTCTTGACCTCCATTGAAGCAAGCTTGAAGAATTTGGGGAAGATAACCTTGACCAAGTTTGACTTTGCAATTCCTTTGGTGAAATTAAGGTATGTGGGATTTGATTCAAGGATCTTCTTTCATTCTTGAAGACCCAAGAACCCTAACCTTTTAAATTTGATTTTAAGCTTATAATTAAGTTATGGGTTCTTCCAATATTATTGTAGATTAGTGTTGGTAATTGTGTGTTGTAGTTTTTAGGTGATTTAAAAATATTTTTAAGCTTGAATTTATGAATGTTCATTGAAACCCTTGATGAATCAAATTGCATGTCCCTTTCATGATTTAGTTAAGCATGGGTAACTTGTATTATGTCTTATTTATGGCTTTCTACATGATTTATGATGAATTACCTTTCAAATTGAGAAATTAATCTTGAATTCCATTACCCATGTTCTTGATCTTCATTCATGGCATATGCATGACTAATGTTATGATGAAACACTTCATGAAACTCATCTATTGAATGTTATAATAAGATATGTTAAGGCTTGTGATCACATAGTCTCGTTCTCATGGCTCTTTGAGCATATTGGGTGCTTGCATCATATTGACATGTTTTGAAGGCTTGATATGATAAGCTATGTAGATGAGCTACTCTTATTGTATTGACATGGTATAATCATGAAATGTTTTGCAACTCTTGATAGCCTTTGGCTTAAGCATGAACATGATTTGAACATTGGTTTCATTTTGACTAAGTATGCAAGTTTTAAAAGTGAATGTAAGTATGCAAGTTTTAAAAGTGAATGTAAGTCTTCCGATTTAATGTTGCATGTATATATATGTATTCCCATGGGATGAGACTTAGTATCGAGGGATTGGAGATGGGTGGAATATCTCCACAGGGTCCATACTCTTTTCCGTCAAACCATGTGCCACCATGGGTTAATTCCCTAGATAGGGAACTCTGTCATGTTACCCCTTGTCCCAAAGGTGTTTAGGGTACTACTTGGCAAGTAGTCCGAATCTGGGTAGTGGCTAGCTCGAGTCTTTCCATGTTGTCGATTGAGGTTACATCCCCACTATATATGATCATAGGATTGCATTTCATGCATCATGACATAGCATATTGTTATACTACTCTTTGGCTACGTTCATTCCCTTCGTATCACTTGTCCCCTTGACATGTTGATTGGTCATACTATACTTGTCATGTACATTGCATGCCCGCATACATAGTGCTTAATTGTGCTAACCCATATTTTTGTCTTCATGTTCTAACCATGTAGGGACTGGAGACGATCTTTACATTCCACCGGACAATGCTTGACTCTTGATTGAACACTTCACTAGTGGTTAGCCCTTTTGTTCAAGGGAAGTATCCACCGTCTATCTACCTAATTCATGTTATGCTATTTAATTTCTTATGTCTTGAGGGTGAGCCTCAAACTTGTCGAGGCCCTGCTCATCTATGTAGAGGCATTATTGGACCATTCTAGACTCTTGTACGATTGACTTATATGTTGAATATTTGTTATATAAAATGATGTTATTTAGCTTGATTATGAAAATTCTCTCTTATTATGCTCATGATATGTATGTTGGGAAAATCTATTTGGATGTTTTGTTGGGATTTTAGAAAATGCCTCTAAGAAGAGCTCCCCTTCCTCATCCGGCTCCGAAAGTTGTGGAAATGGATCCTCGGGCACCGGTTGAGGAACAGGTGTCCCATGAAAAATATTGTAATGTTGTCTCCATGTTGGCCCAAGTTGTGGACAACCAAGTTCAGCCCATCAACTCGGCCAATATCACTACTCTGGCTTCACGGGTGAGGGACTTCACTCGTATGAACCCTCCAGAGTTCTATGGTTCTAAGGCAGATAAGGATGCTCAAGAGTTCGTGGATGAGCTTTCTAAGATGTTGTCAATTATGGGGGTAAGTTCGGAGGAAAAGGCCGAGTTGGCAACTTACCAACTCAAAGATGTCGCTCAAGTATGGTATGGTCAATGGCTCATGAAGAGGGTGATTTATGCGAAAGTGGGTTGGGAGGAATTTAAGGCGGATTTCCTTGATCGGTTCTTCCCACTTGAGCTTAGGGAAGCTAAGATGACCGAATTTATCAACCTTCGTTAAGGCTCCATGACAGTGAGGGACTATGGCCTCAAGTTCACCAAACTTTCCAAGTATGCTCCTATACTTATTTCGGATCCCCGTGCAAGGATGCACAAGTTCATATCAGGTATATCAGATTTGGTTGTGAAAGTGTGTCGGACGGTAATGCTGATTAAGGAGATGAACATCTCAATACTCATGACCTACGCCGAACAAATTGAAGGGGAAAAGTTGAAAAAGAGAAGAGTGCATGAGGCGAAGAGGGCCCGTATTGATCGTGGGTTCACAAATGTCAAAGTTGGTGGATTTGGCCGTTTCCAACAAGGCCAAGGGTAAAATATGAAACTTGCTACTAAAGTGCCTCCTCCTAAGGTACCGGTTGGGGTTGCTTCCCGATTTCCTCTTTGTGGCCATTGTGGAAAACATCATGTGGGTGATTGTAAGAAGCTTTTGGGTGCGTGCTATGGGTGTGGTGGTTTGGACTACAAGATCTCAAATTTTCCAAAGGGTGTGAAAAAGGACAAAGTTGCTCCCGGTGGTCAAGGGCCACCAAAGGCTCCGGTTGGAGGTGCTCTAAGGAACAACCAGTTTTATGCTCTTCATGCCCGCCAAGAAGTTGAGGAAGCTCTGGATGTTGTTACGGGTATGTTGAAACTCTTTAACTTTGATGCATATGCTTTACTTGATTTGGGTGCCAATTTATCTTATGTGACTCCTTTGTTGGCTACTAAATTTGGTGTGAGTTCCAAAACTTTGATGGAATCTTATTCTGTGTATACTCCCGTGGGTGATTCTATTTTGGCCCGGAAGGTGTATAGGGGTTGTCCCGTGTTAGTGTTACATAAGGTGTTTCTTAGTGATCTTGTTGAACTTGAACTGTATGATTTTGATGTCATTCTTGGGATGGATTGGTTGCATGCATCTTATGCCTTTATTGATTGTAGAACTAGGCGGGTTAGGTTTCAATTCCCTAATGAACCGGTGTTAGAGTGGAAGGGTGGAAATTTTGTAGTGAAGGGTAGGTTTATTTCCTATCTTAAGGCCCGTAGAATTATTAGGAAAGGGTCTATCTATCACATTGTTCTAGTTAGGGATATGGAAGGAGAATCCCCTAGGCTTGAATAGGTGCCAGTAGTAAGAGAGTTCCCCGATGTGTTTCCGAAAGATTTGCATGGCATCCCTCCCGATAGAGAGGTGGATTTTGGTATAGACCTTCTCCCGAATGCTCAACCCATTTCCATTCCCCCGTATTGTATGGCTCCTGCGGAGTTAAAGGAGTTGAAAGACCAATTGAAGGATTTGTTGGAAAAGGGGTATATTAGGCCTAGAATTTCACCTTGGGGTGATCTGGTGTTGTTTGTGAGGAAAAAGGATGGGTCTCTTCGGATGTGTATTGATTATAGGCAATTGAACAAGGTGACTGTTAATAATAGGTACCCGTTGCCTAGGATTATTAATTTGTTTGATTAACTTGAAGGGGCTACTCCTTTTTCAAAAATAGATCTCCGTTCAGGTTATCATCAATTGAAAGTGAGGGAGTGTGATATCCCCAAGACGGCTTTTCTTTCCCGTTATGGCCATTTTGCATTTGTGATGATGTCCTTTGGGTTGATTAATGCACCGGTGGTGTTTATGGATCTTATGAATAGGGTGTTCAAGCCATTTCTTGATACTTTTGTGGTGGTCTTTATTGATGATATTTTGATTTACTCTCGTAGTGAGGAAGATCATATGGGTTATTTGAGGTTGACTCTCCAAACTTTAAGGGAAAAGAAATTGTATGCAAAATTTAGCAAATGTGAGTTTTGGTTGGGTGAAGTTGTATTTCTTGGTCATGTGGTGTCGGGTGATGGAATCAAGGTTGATCCTAAGAAACCCGAGGCGGTAAGGGATTGGCCTAGACCATTGACTCCTTCGGATATTCGTAGTTCCCTTGGTTTGGCCGGTTACTATAGAAGGTTTGTTGAGGGATTCTCATCTATAGCGTCTCCGTTGACCAAATTAACTCAAAAGAAAGCCAAGTTTGTGTGGACTAGTTAATGTGAGAAGCGTTTCCAAACTTTGAAAGATCGGCTTACATCGGCTCTGGTTTTGACTTTGCAAAATGGTTTAGATAGGTTTGTGGTGTATTGTGATGCATCCTGTATTGGTTTGGGTTGTGTGCTTATGCAACATGGTAAGGTGATAGCCTACGCTTCCCGACAATTGAAGGCGCATGAACAAAATTATCCGACTCATGATCTTGAATTAGCGGCGGTGGTGTTTGCTTTGAAAATTTGGCATCATTATT
>JBCEWC010017317.1:0-12578 GCA_038996855.1 Solanum aculeatissimum
AAACTCAACCATGGATTTTAGTACATCATAGAATGCCAACCATAAGTAGATTTTGAAAATTTTCGGGTTGTTACACTCTCATATCTACAACCATGTATGGAGCATATCGGGATAGTTGGGTAAACTTCAGTCTATACTCCTGCATAGTCCTAGAGCCCTGATTAAAATTCAAGAACTCCCTTAAATTTGCGTCTCTCAACTCTCACGGAAAGAATCACCCCAAGAAAACTTCCTCGAACATTATCCAAGTCAATACTAGGGCTCCCTCTCCTCTGTTCTTCTTTCTAATGATGAAACCACAGTCTGGAAGAACCTTTGATCTGGTAGGTGGCCAACTCAACTCTTTCAACATCAACCACATACATCACTTGAAACACTTTCTGGAGCTCATCAATGTAGCTCTTAGGATCCTCATTGGGTGTAGACCCAGTAAATTTAGGTGGGTTCATTCTCAAAAACTCTCGAACTCTGGATGTATCCTATGCATCCTATCTACCCACAACTTATCTAGCAGCAGGTGTTGTCACAACCTAGGCTAATGTTTGGATAGCCCGGTGAAGCTCAGCTTTCAAAATTTCGGCTTGAGGTGGCTTTTCAGGGACAACTGGACCTATGGGTTCATCGTGATCTTGAGGATTAGGTTGGTTAACATTCTACCTAGCAGAATGCCCTTTTCCTTGAACATCTCTTCTTGGAGGCATGATCACAATTCTACAAACGCATAACATACGAATTAGCAAAGAACTTTCATAGAGTTTAACTCTATAGCACGAATTAGAACATGAAAGAAGTGTAACCTTTCCTAATGTCCTATAGCCTCCTGCTTATGAAGTGTGGTGCACTACACAACCATAAACAATATCAATGTTCAATACTCCTCCCAAGACTAAATTATGCTCATCCCAATAAAAAAAGCTCATCTTATCAGATTCATCTCATCTCAGCTCAACTCAGTTACGCATCAACTCAACTAATAAGGGAAAGCAATTATGTATGCCATTAAGACTCAGACGGTCATTTGGACTCAATTCAATCAGGCCCATCATATAATACAAGTAACATGCTCAAATGGTCATGCAATTGTAATGCAACATGCTCCTCATGCTCAATTATACTCAATCTGTTCAACTTAGACAATCACAATCATGGGCTTCATATGATCAAGGCAACAAAAGTAATATAGAATGAGCTCATAACTCATACTAAGGAATGTAAATTTTATACCTCAAACCTTATGTAACCAGCAAGTAACTCATTAACTTATTCATAATTAAGCATGAATACTCAAAATAGATGCAAATACCTCGGGGATTAAAATCATAGGATTTTTCAATACTCATTAATTATACATAACTCGACTCAACAATTGAAAAGGATGAGTGGACGGACTCAAACCTACTCTTTAGGAAGCCTTACATACTTGGAAATTGGAAGAACAATCAACCTTCTGTCGATCTTTGCGTTTGGAATTGAAACCCTCACTCTTCTCCTTCTTCGATGCTCTCAAGAATTTTCTAAATATGTATTATGGGATAATACACTTAGGGTTGTGATGTAGGAATTAAATTAAGTCCAAAACGTCAAGAAATTTAATTAAAAGGGGTAGGAAAAGACAAGAATGTGTATTTTAAAACTACCAAGTGGATCTATGAAACCTTGTTTACGAGCCATACATCCACTTACAGGCTGAAAGTGGCCCTTCATAGATGAAAGGGCCCAAAAATTAAGTTATTAGAATTTGGACCAAAGGAATATGAAACCATTTCTATGGGTCGTTTTATCACTCATAACTCAAGGTTCAGAAATTATAGTTTTCTGAGTCTTCAACCTATGAAGCAAGACTTATAGGCCATAACATGGATTACAAGTTGTTTGATAACTCGTAGCTCAAATATCCAGAAAAGTAGATTTTTAGATATCAACTCACGAAACCTATTCCATGGGTTGTAGAACGATGTACGGTCCATATGTGATCTTGTACATGGGCCTCAAACTTGGAAAAATTTCACCAAGTCACAGGGGTGACCTATGAGGCCTCATCTACGGATTGTAGATTACTCTATAGGATGTAGGTGGCCTTCATGGTTTCCCTTCAGTGATTTTTCTCAGTCATTTTCTCAATTTTCTGTGGGTCTCTACTCAGAATAGGTAGGATGAATTTGGGGGTATTATATTATCTTTCCCTTGGGATAATTCATCCTTGAATGAAGAGAAAAAATCTAGGAACTTAGTCAAGGCCCTATTTTTATCATGAACTCCAACAATCATACAACTCAAAACTCACTCATGCAATCAATCAAGCAAGCAAATAAGCAAACAAAATAACCAAGCAACCAACAATCAACTCAATCATCACTTGGACTCTCGGACTCTATCGTCATCCAAACTCATAATAGAAAGGAACTTCAGGAATAGGAAGGAATTGTTACCATCAAATTTCTCATCATAATCTGGTGGGAATAAGTGTGGATATTTAGCTTTCATATCCTCCTTAACTTCCCAAGTAGCTTCTTTCACAAATTGGTTTCTACACATCACCTTGACTGATGCAATCTTTTTGGTTCTCAACTTTTGAACTTGTCGATCAAGGATTTGGACGGGGATCTCTTCATAGCTCAAGCTTTGCTTCACTCCAATGTTCTCAATAGGCACAAACAACGGTGGATCTCCCAAACACTTCTTCAGCATAGAAATGTGGAAAACTAGATGGATGACTGCTAACTCTGGTAGTAACTCCAACTCATAAGCCACGTTGCCCAGTTTTTCCACTATCTAATAAGGAACAATGTACCTTGGACTTAACCTTACCTTTTTCCCAAATCGCATTACATATTTCATTGGTGACACCTTCAGATACACCCAATCATTGACCTCAAACTCTAAATATCTCCTCCTAACATTAATGTAGGATTTTTGTAGACTCTATGCAATCTTTAATCTTTCTCGTATGATTTTCACCTTCTTCATGGATTGGTGAACCAAGTATGGTCCAATTAATTCTCCCTCACTCACCTCGAACCAACTAATCGGTGATCTACACCTTCTTTCATAAAGTACCTCATATGGAGTCATTTGAATACTCGAATGCAAGTTGTTATTGTAGGAAAACTCAATCAGGGAAAATGGTCATCCCAATTACCTTTGAAGTCAATGACACAGGATCTCAACATATCCTCCAAGGTCTAAATAGTATGTTCTGCCTGACCATCTATTTTTGGGTGAAAAGCAGTGCTAAGGTTTACCTTCAAACCTAAGCCTTTTTGGAAAGATATCCAAAACTGAGCAGTGAATTAGGCTCCTCTATCTGAGATGATAGACAAAGAAAATCCATGCAGTGTCACAAACTCTCTTATATATAATTGGGCATAATCCTCTGCTGTGTCAGTCATTTTTACTATTAAGAAGTGTGCAGATTTGGTCATCCGATCAACTATCACCCAAATCGAATTATACTGTCTGCGAGACCTCGGTAAACCTGTGATGAAGTTCATGTTAATAATTTCTCACTTTCACTCTGAGATCTCAAAGTTTTGGGATACTCCATATGTCTTTTGATGCTCAACTTTAACTTATTGGCATTCGGGCATCTAGAAACAAACTCAGCAATATCTCTCTTCATCTCACTCCACCAGTAAACCTCTCTCAAGTCATAATACATCTTGGTTGAGCCTGGGTGGATGGAACATTTGGAATATTGGGCTTCCTCCATGATCCTCTTTCGAACACCAACATTTGGAATGTATAATCTGTCTTGATATCTCAATATTCCATCTCCCCCTTGGGAAAAATCCATCATCTTCTTCTTATGCACATCTGCTTTCAATTACAATAATATAGGATCTTAATCTTGCTTCTCCTTCACCTCCACTACTAGAGATGATGCAGACCCATTGTGCATAAAAACTCCACCTTCACAAGATTCATCTAGTTACAATCTCTATCGTGTCAATCTGTGAACCTCTTTACCTAACTTTTTGTTCTCCTCTTTCGCGTGAGCAATGCTCCCCATAGACAACCTGCTAAGAGAATCAATAACTATGTTAGCTTTGTCTGGGTGGTAAAGGATGCTCATGTCATAATCTTTGAGTAATTCAAGCCATCTCCTCTGTCTCAAATTTAGCTCTTTTTGGGTGAAGACATATTGCAGGCTCTTATGGTCTGTGAATACATCAACATATGCTCCATAAACGTAGTGGCGCCATAGCTTGAGAGCAAACACTACAATTGCCAATTCTAGGTCATGTGTGGGATAGTTCTTCTCATGCACCTTGAGTTGCCTCGAAGCATAAGCAATAACTTTACCCATCTGCATTAATATGCATCCCAATCCCACTCTTTAAGCATCACAATAAATGACAAATCTGTCAATTCCTTCAGGAAAGGTTAACACTGGGGCAGTAGTCAACCTAGTTTTCAACTCTTGGAAACTTCTCTCACACTCATCGGGCCATTGAAACTTGACCTTCTTTTGAGTCAGTTTAGTCAATGATACTGATATGGAAGAGAACCCATCAACAAATTTGTGGTAGTAACTAGCCAAACCCATAAAACATTTTATATCTGTCAGAAAGGTTGGTCTAGGCCAGTTCTTAAATGCCTTGATATTTTGAGTGTCCACTCGTATACCATCGCCTAAAACCATATGGCTTGGGCATGCTATAGATTTGAGCCAAAACTCACACTTTGAAAACTTTGCATATAACACATTATCCTTGAGCGTCCACAAATCAACTCTAAGGTGATTAACATGTTTTCCTCATCTCTGGAATACACCAAAATATCTTCAATAAACACGATCACGAACATGTTTAGGTACTGTCTGAATACTCTATTTATTATGTCCATGAAGGCTGCAAGTGCATTTCTCAATCCAAAGGACATAACCAAAAACTCAAAGTGACCGTATCGGGTTCAAAAAACTATCAACGAGATATCACATTCTCTCACTTTCAACTGGTGATAGCCTGATCTGAGGTCTATCTTAGAGAAAATAGTGGCACCCTGAAGTTGGTCAAACAAGTCATCGATCCTCGGAATGGGATACTTATTCTTGACTATCACCTTATTCAATTGACGGTAGTCAATACATATCTTGAGGGAACCATCTTTATTTCTCACAAATAGAACCAGAGCACCCCATGGTGAAACACTCGGCCTAATAAATCCCTTCTCTAATAAATCTCTCAGCTGCTCTTTCAACTTCTTCACCTCAGTAGGGGTCATTCTATATGACAGAATGGAGATAGGTTTGATGTCGGGAAGAAGATAAATTTCAAAGTCGATCTCTCTATCAAGAGGGACTCTGGGTAGATCCTCAGGAAACACTTTAAGAAACTTATTCACAATCGGGATGGATGAATATTATCACACTTAACTCGCATGAGGTGATAGATACATCCTTTAAAAATTAGCCTTCTGGCCTTCAGATAGGAAATAAACTTACCCTTAGGCGCAATGGAATCTCCCTTCCACTCTAAGACAGGCTCTTTAGGAAACTGGAATTTGACAGTTCGAGCTCTACAATCTACTATGGCATAGCAGTCATGAAGCCAGTCCATGCCAAGAATCACATCAAAATCAACCATATCTAATTTAATTAAATCAACAAGAGTATCCCTATGATAGATGGACACCATACAACCTTTATAAACTCTTTTAGCTAGAATAGGCTCATCAGTAGGAGTAGAAATAGAAAATGGCTCAAGTACTCAGAAAGAATCTCAAATTTACTAGCCACATATGGCGTCACAGAGGAACAAGTTGCACCCGAATCAAGCAAAGCATAACAATCAAGGGTGAAGACTCAAACCATACCCATCACAACATCTGGTGCAACCTCCTGGTCCTATCAGTTCCCTATTGTGTATAGACGGTTTGTTCCACTGTCTGTCCCTAGTGTAGCACCTCTTGTTAGTAGAAGATTGGGTCTTATTGTTCCATAATGGGCACTCTCTCTAAAAGTGACCTACTTGGCCAAACTTATAACAACCATTTCCTCCCTCTCTACACTTTCCCAGATGCATCTCTCCACATCTCCCACAAGGTGGATTCCCTTTCAAACCAAGGGACACACTGGCTTGAGAACCCTATGCTTTGAAGTTCTGCTAACCTTGGGACTTTTGATCATACCGGCTATTTGGAGCTGGTGCACTCGCTAAAGATGGTGCATAACCCGAAGGTCTATTCTGGAAGTATGACTTATCTCCCTTACTCTGCTTAGGCAGATTTGGATCAGGCCCTACTGACTTAGCCTTCTTGCTCAGATGATCCTCTCTATCTTTTTTCTTATCCTCCTTAAGTTATTGTACATAAACCATGACCCTAGAAATATCATCAACAGTGTTGCCTTGCATTCCTTCTTCACATGTTTACCCAAGTCGGATACAAACTTTCTTATTCTCGCCCTTATGTCCTAGACCATCTCTGGAGCATACCTGGACAACTGGATGAACTTAAGGTTGTACTCTTTGACAATCAACCCTTCCTGCTTCAGATTCACAAACTCCTCTATCTTGGCCTCCCTCAACTCTTGGGGAAAGAAGCGATCAAAGAAGGCATTTTGAAATTCACTCCACTCAGCAGGCTCAACATCCTCGCCTCGATCCTCCTCCCACTGATTGTACCAAACATTTGCCACATCCTTGAGCTGGTATACAATAAGCTCAATTCTCTTAGTTTCAGTCGCGTGCATGGCCTTAAACACATTTCACATCTCATCAATAAAATTCTAGGGGTCTTTCTCAATCTTTGACCCTGTGAAGATTGGTTGATTCATCCTCGAGAAATATCTAAATTTGGTGGAAATAATCGACTCTTTACAACTGGAACTAGGAGCCCATGAAATCTGATTCCCACTCTAAGCAGCTACCAGCTGGGTGACCATGGTAATAGCTCCTCTGAAGTCGGCCTCTGTAGTAAAGGCAAGTGGAGCATTAGGATCCTGTGGAATCTTGGTGACTCTGGCTAGTCAACCTTGGCCCCTCGTCTTCATCTGAGCAGGCACCTCAAGAGGGGGATTCTCAGTGTTACTCGTCGTAGCATCTCTCTGGAGGGTAGTATTCTTAGGAGGCATGATCTGCAAACGTGTAACGCATGAATTATAAAGTAGATTTTATAGAGTTAAACTTTATCGCACAAACTTAGAATACAAAAGAAGTGTAACCCTTCCTAATATCCCATAGCCTCATATTTATAAGTTATAGTGCAGAACACGCTCATAAACAGGACTCTACTGACACGGCTTCATAGACTCCCTAGGACTCTTAAATTTTGTGCACTGATACCAAGTTTGTCACGCCCCTAGAGGGTACTTTTGACATGGTCGACACTCAAAGAACCATTGTTGATTCCTCGAGAGAACCACTTAGCCTCGTCATCACATCAACTCGATAGAGGAAGAATACTCAAAATAGTCCTCAAATAAATAAATAGTTTCTAATGATCAAGTTAGAAAATAAATAACAATCAACAATCTTACTCAAATGTCTATGAAGCTTTTATCTCTAAACATCTACATGGTACCATGACAGGGCATGGCTACCCTAAACTCAAGTGAAATAAAAATGCTCAAGTAAGATAAAATGCTCATCTGGAAAGAAATGAGGGCTTACCAACTCTAATGCAGGAAAACTGGACCTTAACGGTGTGTCTGTTGAAGTTCCCTTTCATATGTATCTGCATCATTAACGATGCAGGCCCAAACGTACATCAGTACATGGAATATACCGGTATGTAAAATAGCTCAAGGAAACAAGAAAAATCAACTCAACTCAAACTCAAAGCATCATCTGATGACTCAACTCAATATATATGTAAGTTTAAATAAATCATGCTTTAAAAAAAGACTCAGTGTTATGCAACTCAATTTAAAACATATTATGCTTAATCAAAGTTTGCTTAGGAGTTTCTTTTAACCAACATCCAATTCCCACTACCTTTAGTTTGGTGATACACAATGAAGGCGACGTCTCTGCCACACCCATCTTAAACTTGCCATGGTAAAGGACGATCAACCTCTTTCTCTCTCTTAGATCTGGAATAAATGTCTATCTTTTTGGGACATGAGTCGCCAGAGTTAACTGCACGACTATCCAACGCTGGCAACAAAGTTTATAAGTTAGAGTAACTATGTACTCGCTCCCATATTGGTGCTCAATACTAATCCCAGTACTAAATTGTGCTCATAATAATCAAGCAGGCTCATCTTTTCAGATTCATCTCATCTCAACTCAACTCAATTACTCATCGACTCAATTAATCAGGGAAAGCAATTATGTATGCCATTAAGACTCAGACAATCATTTGAACTCTATTCAATCAGGCCCATCATATAATACAAGTAAGATGCTCAAATGGTCATGCAATTAATATGAAACATGCTCCTCGTGCTCAATTATACTCAATTTATTCGACTCAGGCAATCACAATCATGGGCTCCAAATGATCAAGGCAACAAAAGTCATATAGAATGATGCAATTCAGAGCTCACACTAAGGAATGTAAATTTTATACCTCAAACCTTATGTAACCAGCAAGTAACTCATTAATTCATTCATAATTAAGCATGAATACTCAAAGTAGATGCAAATAACTTAGGGGTTAGGATCATAGGATTTTTCTATACTCATCAATTATACATAACTTGACTCAACAACATAAAACGATATATGGACGAACTCAACACTACACTTTAGGAAGCCTTACATACTTGGAAATTGGAAGGACAATCAACCCTCTGTCAATCCTCGCGTTTGGACTTGAAACCCTCACTCTTCTCCATCTCCGATGCTTTCAAGAATTTTCTAAGTATGTATTATGGGATAATACATTTAGGGTTATGATGTAGGATCTAAATTAAGTCCAAAATGTCGAGGAATTTAATTAAAAGAGGTAGGAAAAGAGAAGAATACCCTTCTTTAAACTATCGAGTATACCTACGAAACCCCATTTATGGGTCGTAGATCCACTTATGGGTCATAAATGGCCCTTTGTAGATGAAAGGGCTCAAAAATCAAGTTATTGGAATTTGGACCAAGGGACCATGAAACCTTTCTATGGGTCGTTTGATCACTCGTAACTCAAGGTTCAGAAATCTTGGTTTTCTGAGTCTTCAACCTACGAAGCAAGACTTACGGGTCGTAACATGGATTATGGGCCATTTGATAACTCGTAACTCAAATATCCAGAAAAGTGAATTTTTAGATATCAACTCACGAAACCTATTCCATGGGCTGTAGAACGATGTACGGTACGTATGTCATCTCGTACATGGGATTCAGACTTGAAAAAAATTTCATTAAGTCACAGGGGCGACCTACGAGGCCTCATCTATGAACCATAGATTACTCTACGGGTCGTAGGTGGCCTTCATGGTTTCCCTCTAGTGATTTTTCTTAGTTTCCTCTGGGTCTCTACTCAGAATAGGTAGGATGAATTTGGGGGTGTTACATAGATCCACTTACGACTAGTAGATCCAGGTTTCGTCCTAATTACATTTTTTATTTCTGAAGGTGCCTTTGATTCTCCATCTACGAAAATCACCTTTACGACCCATAGTTCCTTTTACAGATCATAGTTAGTGCTCATGATTGGAATCCAGACTTAGAAAAATTTTACTCCTTTAGGTCCGATCGGTAAGGTCCCCTCATAATATCCCCCGGTATTTAACAAATTTTTAGAATCCCTTTTAGTCTCCTAACCAAGCCACGAGGCTTGTTTATGACTCGAACATGAAATCACCAGCTGTAGATGGGCTCATGCTTTCCTGTCCAGCCCCTAATCCTTCAACTTGCAAATTTTTCAAACTTTAACGTGCGTGGTATTACATGTACTCCTCCACACATTAATTTTTTGAACAAATGGTCAAATATAAAAAATGGAACTACAATATATTTCTCAAAATGTAATGTAAAAATGTTATGTTGTTGATTATTGAGTCTCAACATATTTAATATCACACGAGAAAATGAAAAAAAATTTAAATTGTTCGCATGCTTACAATATTCATGTTCCATATCTATATATTTTATATGAACTATATGAATAAATTTAAAATTAAAAGAACTAATCGTAAAAATTGCAAAGACACGTGCAAACAAATCATTTCATATAATATATAGGGAAAAACAAGATTGAAAATTAATTGCACTAAATACTCATATAGTATAACTCAATTTTGGATATACTCCTTGCATTTTCAAATCAAATAGTAAACTTTTTATTCTACTAGTTTAGTGTACGTGTGTTGCACGTGTGTGTCACATCAATAGTATTAAATTAAATATTATAAATATTTAAAAATCCTCAATATTGTCATAAGAATATACATTTTTTTTAATTATATATCCGATGTTCAGAATCCACATTGAAGTCCAACTAATTCAAATTCAGACTTGACAGATCTTATTCGGGAATAGCGCTTTCTACCAAGATTTTTTCATACCTAGCCTACATAATTCTAAGTAAATGGAACAATAATGGATGACTCTAAATATACATTTAATTTAAATATAATGTAAATGGTATATTTTATGAATAATTTGTATAGTTCTATTTGTTTTATTTGAGATCAAAATGATCATATTCTTTTTAATATGATTCTTTAAAAAATATTGTCAAATAACATAATTTAAAAAATCAACACGTTGATTTTTCAGAAATATGAGAATAAAAAAAAGTCTTTCAACTTCTTTGAGAATAAAAGTGTTTAAATTAATAAGTTGTTATTCAAATAATAAAAGAAAAAATCTTGAAGTGATTCATCCTATTGTACTTGAGAGTTAAAAAACAAAACTTTAGATTCTCTTATTATTACAAATAATTTGAAGAGTATTGTTCACCTCCATAAATGAACAAATAGTAGGATTTTTTGTCGATCAACTTAGACGAAAAAAATCTGCAAATAAAGATTGATTAATCTTGAAGTATTGAAATTATAGATAACTTTCATAAGTAAAAGAAAAAAGATAACAAAACTAACCAGTGTAACTTTTTATCAACCACGTCTTTTTATCTATTTTTGAAGTCCTTAATTGTTAATTCTACCTAATATCTCATGCTCCATATTTTTCTCTTACCATAAACTTTAGGATTTCTTAATTTTAAATATTATAAGAAAATGAAATAATAGTTTGAGAAGAAAATTGTGAATGACAATTTTATTTGTTGTATTATGTGTGTATCACATTAATTAATATAAATATATATGTATATATACAAAAAAAAATAGTAAATTGATGTGTGTACAATATATTATTAAATATAAACCTTTTAAAAATTAACATTAACAAAAATGATTGTGGCAAAATGAAAAATGACAGCTTGAAGTTGCATCGAAAGAAAATTGAAAGTCATCTGCCAAGAGTATTGACATTGTATTTAGTATATATACATTGATATACTTAACTCAGATTTAACTATTTCATCTAACTTGACTTTCGTAAATAATAGTGTTACATAAAAAATACTAATGGAGAATAATATTTTCTAAAATAATTAAAAATGAAAATGACAGAATGTAAAAGAAAATATTATTTTTTTTATCTTGTCTAATAACAAATAACATAAGAATATAAAAAATTTCATACATTTTGATGAGAGAAAACCTTAGAACTCTTACCATATAATTTTATCTATCATATATTTTAAGATTCCTTAATTTTCAATTTTTTCCTATTACCGAATATTATAGGATTCTTTTATTATTAATTCTCCTAACACCTCTTACCATAAATAATTTTCTCTTATCATATATTTAACGACTCCTTAATTTTAAAAAAATATTTTTTCTTTTTATATATTTTAGGATTCTTTAATTATTAATTCTCGTAATTTCTATTACCTTATATTTTCCTCTCCTCATATATTTGAGACTTCATAATTTTAAAAAAAAAAAATTCATCATATATTTTAGAACTCCTTAATTTTAAATATTTTAAATATAATCAAATAATAATTTGAGGAGAGTAAATGATAATTTTTTTTATTACAAAGTCTTTTTGATGAAGAATAAAAAATTCAACATTTCTAAGAACCTTCATATTTTTAAAGTAATATTAATTTAGTATATATGTGTATCATGCGTTTATTAATAAAAAATAAAAAATAAAAATACTACCTCTACTTTAACATTTTCCTCCCACAAAAGGATAAATTATTAAAGATATTTTTGTCATTAATAAGACTCAAAAAATTAACTGTAAAAAAATATTTTCAAGCTTTTTTTTTTTTGCTTTTGGTGAATACTCATGCGATAAAGTTGATTTTAATTTTCGTGAACACAAATCAAACATAAAACCCTATCAGAAACGATGACCCAGACTCAATGAAACCGTCAGAATTCGAATCTGGAGCCTCCGTGACCCTGAACCCGAGAAAGACCATTTAGTTTCGGACTCAAAAACTCAAAATATTCACGGAAGCTCTAAAAATTACAACGAAACCATTTCTAGCGTTAGTTTCACCACCCGGAACTACTGGAGTTGACAGAATTTTGATACGAGATCCCGAACTCCGAATGTTGACCAAAGTCAAACCTATGATCCAAAATGAACTAGAATTGCAACTTTGGGCCTAAAATC